>ML675603.1:102132331-102146937 GCA_007922155.1 Mesoclemmys tuberculata | reverse complement strand
ATATTGGTCCCTTCTGACCTATGAGTCTATGAGTCTATGAGATGATGAGCTCTCAGGACAATAGAAAATGGGAAATATGATCCCCCTAATGGTAGAGGGGAGAATAAGAGCTATGTAAGATACAGAGCAGGAGAGAGTTCATGACTCTGAACCAATGGGTTAAAACAACTGCTTGAAGATGTCACTGACTGGGAGGTTGCTGTAGAGGATTGGTCCTTTAAGTGAACCTGGGATTCTTCCTGGGAGGCTTGACTGTTCTTATAAACATGTAGTTGGCTGGGCAAGACTGTTGAACTGTCTGTGATCTACTATACTTTCTCTTTGCTGCAGGTGTATAGCTGTCCAGAGAGCATATGTTACCTGGGAGTTTTTAAGAGAATGAAGGGGCCTGTTCATGGCTTCGTTGCACAACTTGGGCCCGTTGAAGGGAAGGTCCTTGATAGTGTTTTGCATCTTGTGAGGCAGGCTGGAGGACTGCAGTCAAAAAGCCTGGCACAGTATTACTGCCGTGCTCATGGAATGTGCAGCTCAGACTCTAAGGTCAGAAGGGACCAATATGATCATCTAGTTTGACCTTCTGCACAAGGCAGGCCGCAGAACCTCACTCACTCACCCCTGTAATAAACCTCTAGCCTAAGACTGAATTTTAAAGTCCTCAAATCATGGTTTAAAGACTTTAAGGTACAGAGAATCCACCAGCAAGTGAGCCATGCCCCATGCTACAGAGGAAGGGGAAAACCCCCCAGAGCCTTTGCCAACCTGCTTTGGGGGAAAATTTGTTCCCAATCCCAAATATGGTGATCAGTTAAACCCTGTGCATGTGGGCAAGACTCATGTGCTGAACTTAAATAATTCCTCTCCCCTCCCTGGCATTTATCCCTCTTATGTATTTATAGAGAGCAATCATCTCTCTCCTCAACCTTTTTTTGATTAGGCTAAACAAGCCAAGCTCTTTGCATCTCCTCTCATAAGGCAAGTTTTCTATTCTCCGGATCATCCTAGTCGCCCTTCTCTGCACCTGTTCCAGTTTCAACTCATTTTTCTTAAACATGGCGGACCAGAACTGCACACAGTATTCCATATGAGGTCTCACCAAAACCTTGTTTAACGGTGCTAATACCTCCCTATCTCTACTGGAAATACCTCGTCTGATGCATTCTACGACTGCATTAGCTTTATTAACAGCCACATCACATTGCTGACTCAGTCATCCTGTAATGAACCGATAGGCCCAGGTCTTTCTCCTTCTCTGTCTCTTCCAACTGATGCGTCCCCAGCTTATAGCAAAAATTCTTGTTATTAGTCTCTAAATGCATGACCCTGCACTTTCCACTATTCAATTTCATCCTATTTCTATTACTCCAGTTTACAAGGTCATCCAGATCTTCCTCTATGATATCCTGATCCTTCAGCTGTGTGAGTGGCACTGAGAAATGCCTGACACATGGCTTGGCGATTGCCTGGTCTTCTGTTATGAGGGGCTGAAACTGCTTCTTCTGCCCTGTGGCAGGTGTTCAACAACAGATGAAAAACTTAGAATAGTTGGTAAAATCGTATTTTGCTGTCAGGGCTTGGTAATTGGCTGCTCTGAATTGCGATGAAGCTGAGGAACAGCTTTTGCAGCCCACAAGGTCCAGTCTTTTTAGCATTGTCAGATGGCACTGAGCAGAACTGATGTTGCCTGTTTTGTTCGTTAACTGCCTCTACAGGGAGTTGGGTGTCGGGTTGGAGAAAAAATATTCCAAGACTTTGGGTGAGATTTTGTATTTTTTGTCGTCCTGTTTACATATAGGAGGCATAATAGTGGGGAGTTTGCCACAGAGTGTGTTGGAGTCAGCAGAGCATCTTTGATGGACAAGGCAATTTTACTCTGAGGAGATATATAAACAATGTCAAACAAGAATGTTGGGGTTCCTGTATCTCCTCTAACAGGACATGTAAGGTTTCTGCTATATGTTTCATAAAGTCTCGAAAGGTCTGGAAATAGTTAGCATAAAATGGTGAGAGATGTATGACCATCTCATCTGGTGAGGAGCATTTGTGGAAGGTGGTGTTTCTTCTTCCTCAGCTGGCTCCTGTTCCTCTGTAATATCCTTCTGTGAAGCAGGCCCCAAGGCCAAAAGTTGCTGCTCCTGATGTGGCCTTTTATGAGATGGGATCCAGTAGAATTGGCCACCATAAGGGACCCATGGGTTCCAATATGCCTACTATGGTGTGGCATAAGGGGAAGGGGTAGGACCCCCTGGCTGTCCTTGCCAAGGTTGCCAGGTGTATCTACTACTGGGAGTTTTCTCCTCTGAGTGTACTTCAAGGAAGGGAGGTTGGAAGGTGGAGGAACTTTTTATAGATCAGAATCAAATGAGCCACCCTACGTTTACTAGAGGGGCAAATGGTGTCGGTAATGGGCCCCAAGAGAGGTTCTGTAATTGAATTGGTACCGGAGGTCGATAGTGTTGGTGTGATGGTACTGGCGGACATCATGTTGGTACTGGCAGAGAATTGTCTCTGTACCCTCAAAGAATTTGTGAGGTGCTGGTGACTGTGTCGGTACCAGTACCACTGAAGATGGTAGCACACTGTAAGTAGGCTCCAGGAGGCGAGAAGTTACCGGCAGTGAATGGTTTTCAGTGCCCCCTCAGAAATAGTAATTCAGGATCTGAAAGTCCTCATGGGATAGAAAACTGGCCAGTAGTGGGGACTCCGCATAGGAAACCTCGGGAGTCAATATGCCAGTTGGTATGGGTGACTGTATAGACATGTGATCAGTGTGTCCTTCACAGTTGGCTACTGAAGGTGGTACTGACAACAATTTCAACTTGGCTTTGTAGTCCTTGCATTTTGAAGGCACAGAGTCTGGGTCTGCTCTAAGTGGTTTACTAGACAGCTCCTCAGTACACCGCATGGTTTTCTGAGCCGGTGCCATGATCTCAGCACTGGTGGGTATGGGAACCTCAGGGGTTCATAGTGGGACAAGAGGAATATTTCCCCTCAAATAAATTTCATCTTGTTGGACGTAAATTGTTGCCTGTTCTATTTATAGATGTTCTTTTCATTGATGGGGTTGGTGTTCAAAGAGATACTGTTTTCCATTGCTTGCATAATAAAGATACATTTTCATCATTAGCAGAAACAGCCTTTGAAATGTTTAGGATCCTAATAGTTCTAGACAGACACATAGTCATAGGATCCATTCCCCTTAAGTGGCAGGATCCAGTCCATCCCCCAAATAGAGAATACCAAATGCTAAACTGACAGATGGTAGTCTAGTTTTCCTTACACAGACATTTCAATAACGACTTTAAACTCTGTTAACTATCGCTTAGGCAATCAATCAAATCTGTTTCCAGAGTTTTGTAGTTAGATTTGAAGGAGAATAGAGGTAACTCTCAGCTGAGTAGAAATAGCAAAAGTAGTTATGGGAGAAGAAAATACTTCCAGGATTATTAATCACTGATGTAGTATCATTGCCTCAATTTTGTAATTATGTAATAGTGCCCAAAAAAGGGTTTTGTTTTTGTTTTTTTGCTGACTTTCAAATTTTCTGATTATAGAGGAGAAAAATATTTAGATGAACCTGTTTCACATCTCTTATTTACCACAGGTGGCCATAATTCTTAGAGTAATTAATATATTTCTTTTACCCACAGGTTTATGACACTGATATTACCACTTTGATCTTCATGATGAGTTGTGTTAGCTCATCAACATAAAACAAATCATTACCTATTCTATTGGAGAGCTTCATTTTTTAACTTAAAGAACGACCTATGATTCATAGGATCAAGCTTTTATTTCTTTGGAGCTTTTACTGCTGTGGCAGTTTATTCATCATTCAGACACTTGATGGAAGAAATTTGTGACTATTTTGAATATTTTGTCAGTCCATCTGCACTTATTAATTACTTATGAAGGCAAGTTGGACTTTAATTTATTTGAAATTTCAAGACTGTTTAGTAAACAGCCACAATACTTAGCGACTTTTTAGTACTTTTTCTGTACTGCTAGAAATTTCCTTGACTGGTAGGGAGGCAATTAACCAGTGTTGAGTCTAAACAAAGAAGTACTGGAACCCCTGAGGCAGCAAAAGCTTGCTCTGAATGGTTTGGGGATGAGGTGCATACTAGGGGGGATACAAGAGACCTCAAGTGCGAGCTGCAGGAAGCAGGAGGAGCTCAGGGGTAGTGGGAGGAATCAGGAGGAAGATAGAGGCAGCTGAGGCACTGGGGAGGAGTCAGGGGACGACTCCTTGCCGAGCCCATTCCAACCCTGCCTCCCCCCACCTGCGCTCAGCAGAGGTGCTGCACTGTTTGGGGCAGCCCCACTGCCCAGCTCTCAATATTGCTTGGCTCTTGTCTCCACTCCAGGCTCCAGGTACCTACAGCCCCTCAAGTTCCCCTGATCGGTTCCAGCTACAACATCCCCAGCTCCCTCTGCACTGACCCACTGCTGAACTTCCCCCTCCCTCAAGGGCCCGACACCAGCACCTGCTGGTTCAGAGGTCACTCTGCAGCCAGTGGGGGAAAGGGTCCAACTGGTATGGAATTGGGTGCCAGAACTGGCATTGGGTCCCACTCTCCCCCCCACCCATACGCACAGGGAGGCAGGGAATTGGCTAAAATGAGCAGAAGCATCGGAACACTGTTCCCACTCCCCAAAAGTTTGTTGGAAAGGCATTCAGGAAGGACTAGAGCATTACAATTAGCCATTCTGCAGTTCAGTTTCCTCACTGATAAAACTGGAATACTACCCACCTTTGTAAAGTGATTCTTATATCCTCAGATGAAAAGATCTATAAAAATGCAAACCTTGTTTTATCTCCTAGTTCATAAACTAGGAATCCACCAAAAGACTTTGCAAGTTTCTCTTCTAAAAAAAAATATTCATTCATGGTTATCTGTCCTTCAGCCCTGGTGCAACTGTGCCTGACTTTTCTCTATTCTAGCTGGGATATTTAACTCATAATTACTACTTTGGTTTTCTTTGTGAATATAATCTGATCCTATTTCTTCTTTTCTAAAGTAGGTATCAGATATTTTTGGACCCACTGCTAGGGATTACTCGATAACCAGAAATGATGCTCTGGAATAACCAGAACCAGATCAAAAACAGTAACTTCGGCTGATTCCCTGCATATCATTTTGGTTCCTGTGGTACTCATTCCTGTATTAAATCAGTTTAAGGGCCCACTAAACAGCTTGATTAACAGAAATGTCTTATATTGCCATCTAAAGCAAGCAAGTCATCTTGAGACTTCCAGAATGAGTAGGTTCCAGGAAACAAGTGGTCTCCACAAATAATGCGCTTTTGAATTATTTTACCCCAGATAAAGGGAGCAAGAACAGTTCAGTTAACTGTGGTAATCAGAACAAGGATCCCTCAGATCACTGGGTCCTAGAGCATTTAGTCTTTAGAGATCATAATTACACTAGACCCCACTGAATAGGCAGTGCAAAGGATGGAGCAATGCTGTAATAAATTCCTAACTGTTCACCCCACTAGAGACACCAGCTGCTGCATTCTCTGCTAGCCAAAGTTTCATAGTGCTTTTCAAGGGTCTATCCATGTAAAACTGGATTAATGCAGTGTGCTCTAAGGTTAAAGGATGTTGGTTAGGGTGGCAAGTTCTGCAGAAAGGGGATTGCAGCCTTTGGATCAGGCATAGATGGCAGAAGAAAAAAATCTGCCATAGCTGTACCTGGATATCTAGGAAAACTAATGAATCCAAAATAAGCAAAGCTGTGAATCATACTTGAAAGAACAAATACATCACTAAAAAGGCATACTAAACTCAGCCAACTGTACATCTTTGCCTTGTCAGATGAATTGCCACACTTCTCATCTGGATTGAGACTAAAAATGGTTTGCTCCCAGTCACGTATCTACCATTGTCAGGCTCAAAAGAACACCAAAAAGTGCAGCCTTCTCATTTGACAAGATGATTTTGATTTAGTTATTTGCATATTGGTGGAACTGCAGGCCAAAACATATCTCACAGCAGCAAGCCCAACATTGATGGGGTGTGCAAGAGAAGACCAGATTAAGCCTAATGACATTTCATCCACAAGTGCTCTCAGGTACAAAAAGGTATTTATTAATAGCTTTCAGAACTGCAGAGGTAGCAACAAATCCAATGATGGACCATTCCCTCCACTCCCAGAAAACTCCACAGGCAACTCAGCAAAACCCAATGATCAGTGGTTTTAAACACTACTGAAAGAGCTAACAATCACTCATGTTGCCAGTTGAATGCAGAATGTTAGACAAGGACAACAGTATCATCTTTGTACTAAGTACATAACTGAAATTAGCAACTGAAGAGACCTGTGAAATCAGAGTGAGAACTTGAACTTCTCCAATATGATGTTCTTTACCTCCTTTTAAAGTGGAAGATTTGAACCTGTGCTGTAACTGGTGAGGCTATTAGCCTCAGTGCTGCTGCCCACTGAAGTACAGGTGGCAAAGGGACATGTTAAAATTCCTGTCAGTAATAGGTTCAACCCACTAATTTTACCTAGCAAAAGGTCCAGCTCACAGAAGACTTAACAGAAATAAACCATTTCCTGAATATCCCCAGATAGTGTGTTAAAGCAAACATTGCATTTCTAATTAGAGCTAGAATATTTTATTCTTTTACTTCTGCTGAATGTGGAGGAGGAGGTGCAGATTTAGAGCAAGTTTCTCAAAGAAGTCTGTAAAACATTCTTCTTAAATGCTTTCAGTTTTAGCAGGTAATAAATAAATACTCAATATCTCTTAAAATAAAAGTTACTTTTAACAGTCTTTCAGCAAATATATGAAGTGTGGACTAGAGGGCTACTGATATGGGTAATAGCAGGATAAAGAATCTTTCACAACTAGGTCACCAGTTCCAATCTAATGTAGGTGTGTAGTGTTCAAAGGCTATTACTGTCTGATGGCATTTTGGTGGTCACAGTCCAGTCCCTCAGTGAACAGATGTTTACAAAAACACACTGCCATAATTAGAACTTCCTTTTTGCTTCAGATGAAAAACATATTTCTAGGGGTTGTAGCCCTTGCAAATCAAGATTGAGCCACACTGCTGAAGCAATATGGGGGCATACGCACGCCTGTATCTCCATGTCACTGTCTCTGTCTGCATGTCTGACAGATGGAGATTCATGTCCCCAGATTGTCAGTACAGAATGTTTGTTGAGCACTAAATTCACATAAAAATTATAATTAAAGCACATTTTCAGGAAGTAGTATTTGAATTCAGTCATAAGTCAGAACTTACACTCTTTATAAATTGCATTGAGATTCCAGCAATACTGGTATTTGATGAAGGGAAAGCTAACACGTGCAGAAGACTGTACTACACAAATATGTATTTGAAAATGATCTTTTACAGAATATAAAATGCAAGTACATGAAAAATTGTTTGCACTTATTCAGAAGTCAAATAGAGTACATCTTAAATGTTTCATTAAACCTTGGCATCTGCTACAGGCAGAGCCAACACAAGCAGAGCTCAAAAATATACTCCTTATAAAATTGAAAATACAGCATGTATTTGCATTTTATATTGTTTGAATTCATTCATAGATCAAATTTGTTATAGTAAATCCTAAATTAAATTTTAAAATATTCGCAGGCATTCTCACTGCTCATTTTCCAATCGAGAAGATTCTATACTGGCACTTGATGCAGGTAGAAGTGACCAGTGGAGAAAAACAAAAACAAAAAACCCCTCACATTCCAGCCAGCACTTCAGATTTTCTTTAAAATGACAAACGTGTTTGACACTTTGTATATGAACAAATTATGCTCATGATTTAATGAATGGCTATCACCTCACATTTCTAAAATACAATTAAAACCATTTTTGAAAGCTTCACAAGAACACAGATTTTTCTAAGCAGTTCAATAATTCGAGCCAGGCATTGTGCTGATGCCTCAAATCACTTCTAAATCCATCATCAGTGATGTAATATTATGAGATAGCATTGCTTAATCCTTTTAAAGCATGGTTATAATTTATGTATTTAGAGACTGGTAAGTCTTATAGGCATCCATCATGCAAGTTAAAATATGTTCAACTCAAGTAAGAATATAAAGGATTCCTCATCCTATCTTGATACACAATTACACACCAGCAAATATAATGAAGAATAAACTAAATCCAAACCTCTCCAGCCTTCAAGCCACCCTCCAACCTGGAGAAAAAAAAAAAAGATGGCTTTGCAGCATTCTTCTAAGGTTAACATGCCTGACATCTTTTGAACAAAGTGTGAGAGTTCCAAAGTCAAGGACCACACTCTGGGAATGCCCTGTCAGCAACTCTCCTGTATGTAAAGGAACTTGTTTCTTGATTGCAGCATTTTAGAATGGCATGAGGAAAGAGATATTATCACAGTTAACCAAATGGAAAGGAAGACATTCTTCAAATTGCATTTTTTTTCATGCATGGTCCAGTTACTGCTTGTAAGATCATGCTATTATTTCCATTTGTGAAGTAGGGTCCTTTCATGATATATATCTTTTACCTGAAGGGAAGACAAGAGTTTAATCAAAAAGCCAAAACATGCCTTAAGTGCAATCCATCCATCTTTTTGCAACGCATCAGGTCTCCAAAGAGAGGTCAACGAAAGAGTAAAGGATTTGTCTTCTGAAGGTGTGAATTTGTCAGGGTGCATCTATGCTGACCGCAGCAAAGTCGCCACCGTCAGATCAACTTATCTGGATCGACTGAGCGGTCAGTGAAGACCCGCGCAAATCGATCCAGAAGTCAACGTTATTAATCCATCCCCTTAAGTGGCGTAGCGCTGCGTCGATAGGAACATGGTTCCCATTGGCACAGTGTAGTAAAGATGACGTGCAGAAGAGAAGCACAGCAGTCAATGGGAGTTACACAAGCTACACAAAGTGATCTTTGCAGTTTAATATTTAGCACTTATATAGTGCTTTGTAGGTTTAAAGCACTTAATAGACCTTAACTAAGGAAAGCTGCAATAAGACATTGAAGATTTTACACCTCTAATCAGCCCTCATAAGAAGGAACACAAACTTTCTATTAGCAGTTGTACCAATAGTCACATTCTCAGTATGGGTCAGCGATATAAAAGCAGCATTAAAGACAAGCTCCCATTGACACAAAATTCCTTTGGTGTTTTTCGTACTGCAAACCAACAGTTATGGCACTTTTCTGGACTGCTCAGACATCTCAAATTCAGTCTTTTCCATTCTTTTGCAAACTGCCCATCCTGTTTTCTAGCAGACAAATTCCAAAAATACAGATCCTAGAGACTGCAGGAGAGGTTATGCCCTTAAATTCAATTCAATTTCTTCTTCACATCTTTCCCCAATCTTTTCTGTAGATTTGTCTCCTCAGAAACTGCTGAAGGGAAAAAAGTTGCTTCCAAGTTGCAGTAAAGAGCAAATAACAGGTTTCAAAGTCCTCCAAAAGGAAACCTTTTTACTAGTTATTCAACAGAAAACCAGGGAGGAAAAAGGGAAAGGCTTTACCCAGTTTTGGATCTTCAGAATAAAGTTATCACAAGTCTCAACCTCCATATGGCATATGGGGGGCAAATAAAGTCAGCAGGATTGGCTTGGAACAGATGGCTTTTGAGATGCACATTTACCTATTTTAAGAAGGCAGTCTCTAAGAAAACCCCTCACACTCAAGCTAAGCAGCAGCTATATCCAACACAAGATGGTCCGCTTCTTTATTAAGTGTCTAGCATTGGTGGTGGTTTCTCTTTGTTTCCTATAGCAACATGTACAGCCGTACTTACAAACTTGTCTTCGCCATCTTAGACTTAAGGAAGACTAACACCATTCTTACTCAGGACCATACTGTAACATACCTTCATGGTAGGGAGTTCAGCCAATAGATTTGCTCAGATATTTCCTAAGCATCTTAGGTCTAAACAGATTCTAAATGTTTTTAATTTTTTTTAAATGTTTAATTTAACCCCTTTGTGAAATTATGGATGAGTCACCTTCTGCTGTGGCCAAGTGCACATTACTACATAATGGTACACAGTTTTATTCAATCACCTCAGGACACACTAATGAAGTGGCCTCCTCCTACTATTCTAGGGAAGTACCCTTTACTCAGTCCTTCCCATCTCTCATGGAAGTAACAGAAGCATTGTGCTGAGAAGGGACGAGGGTGTCATTTTGCAGTTCATGGTCCCTTACAAAACTAAAAAGTCAGATTCTCAATTAAAAAAAATATTTAGACACCATAAACCTGGCTCCCAGGTAAAGCGTTCAGATCTTGATGGACAACTCAACTGCAATGTCTTAGTGCCTTTCCTCTGTCGGAAGGCAGTGCCTTTATGCAGTGATGCATTCAGAACAAAGCATTTCCATCAGCTCTTCTCAAAGCTGGCATGGAGAATTTTCTGGAAGATTATAGTCGCAGAAGTCAAGATGAACCAAAATAGTTTCTAAAGGAGTCAGTAGTAAACTTCCACTTTTCCTAGTGGGGTCCTCCAGAGACTTTTGTCCCCCTCAGAAAAGAAGATTGTATTGCTCACATACCTGTTCAACAGTTACTTGCATGTAACTGTTGTTCTTCAAGTAGATGCAACTGTGTATTCTAGTTAGGTTACTCACAAGCAGTACTTTTAAGAGGTGAGGTTTGGAGTGTATATAAACAAAGAATGCAGGATTGCCTTTCCACAGTTTCTATCTGGTCTGGAGCAGTAATGACATAGTGGGTTGCAAAAGTATGCACAGAGGACCAAGTGGCAGCCCTGCAAATGTCCAATATAGGAATGTCACTTAGAAATGCTGTTGACATTGCTTGGGCTCTCATGGAATGGGCTTGTACCCTTTGAGATGGTGTAGCTTGGGATATTTGGTATGCATCCTGGAGTTCATCTGTGAAGAGACCACTTGACCCTTCATTTGGTCTGCATATGAAACAAACAAGCAAGATGAGGAGTCGAAAGATTTGGTTCCATGTAGATAAAAAGCTAAATGTCGCCTGACATCCAATGTGTGAAGATGTTGTTCCTCTGGGGTTGAATGAGGCTTATGGAAGAACACAGGGAAATATCCTGATTGGTTCAGGTGCAACTGGGATAAAAAACGTAGGGTTCGGCAACATGCATATAAGGGGGCTCCACCATCAAAGCCTACAACTCACCGGCTCTCGTTGCAAACGTTATTGCTTCAAGGAAGGTAGTGGTCTGACACAGAAGGGAGAAAAAAGTTGTCCGAAGTTGAACGGAGGTCCCATAAGAGTCACTAAACCCATATTAAGATCCCACAAAGGAATCGGTTCTTTAACCAGCAGATAGAGATAAGTGACGCCTTTCAAGAATCTAATTGCCATGGGGTTTGAAAAGATCAACCGTCCACCACTATAAGGAGTCCAGGATCGGAGGAGGAAGTCAGCCCAATGTAACCAAGGGATGGCAATTTGGAGTCTCCAGAGCCTTGGAATGGTCCTGATTTGTTTTATGGGACCTATTCTTGCCGCACCAGAGGAGGGAGAATGACCCCTCTTCAACTTTGGGGAAATACTGAAGGCCCAAGAGCAGAGCAGCATCACTTGCTGGCTCTGAAGGTGCGCTCCAGTCAGACGAGGGCCTTGATAACAAAGCAGGTCTTATGGCTTGCTCCAGCAGGTGCTGTTTCAGCTACAAGTCATTCACCATCTGAGTCCTGTTTGTGAACAACTTGCAGACTGAACACATTGCTGGATCTACTTGAAGAAGAATCCTATTTTCCCATAATTAATGTTCACCCAACAGCCATTACTGCCTGCTGCTCTTCTATACAAGAGGCATTTCACTCATCCTTTTATGAAGTATTTCCTCAAAGTGATGTTCCATCCACACTTGCCAGTTAAATTACTATAAATAAAGGACGTGGTACTAGCAAGGATCATGGACATACCATCTAAATCACTTGCAAGATGGATGTTCATTCACCTTCTCCATAGGTTGCTGCCACCTTCCTTGTTGACATGTCCGGCAGGATGGGCAAGATATGTTCAGGCACCCAGGACCAGTTTTTAATTTACAGTTTTTTAAAAAATAAAGCTGGTGCTTTTTGTCCTCACCCCAAGCTCATACCCAAGGTGGATCCCAAATTTAATCTGAGGCCTGGTCTACACTTATCTTTGCGATTCGGCGGCAGTCGATGAGAGATACGCAAGTGACGTAAATCATTTGCGTATCTCCTGTCGACTTCGCAGCGTCTCCTCCGCATGGCATCCATACTGCGCTGCATTGAAGGGAGCAGTATTCCCTTCGACGCAGCGCTACGCCACTTACCGGGGTGGTTTTTCTGTGTCGCTTGCTGGATCAACTGAGTGGGTCTACACAGACTGCTCAGTCGATCCAGAGTAATCAATCTGATAGCAGCAAATTCTGATGGCGGTATAGACCCAGCCTGAGTCAGAGCATTATCCATCTAATTTGTTTTCTGAAACCTCATTGTATTGCCTGGTGAAGCCAGATTACGTAGAATGGATGTTTAAAAAGCTGTTACTATTGTGACAGAACCAAACTTTTTCAGAAATTCTGGTTCAAAGCATTGAAAAGAGGGGGAAAGCGCTATACAAATATTATCTGAATAGTGTTAACTTTAAATCCAGACTTGCTATGAGCAAGCAAGCAGGAGTTCCAGTGGCAGAAGGACTTTAAACTTATTTACTAGAGACATTGGTAGAAGAGACTCCGGTTTGCCTCTGTAGCATTTCCATGTGAGATATATGCTATTGCTTTCCTTCTTTTCCTATTTTGCTCTCTGACTGAACTGATTCCACTTACATTCTTTCCATTTTCTGTTAGCTCAAGAAAAAATTAAAAATCCAAATTGCAAGTGGAAGATAGAAAACTTGTGCTGATTCAACCCTATGTCAGACCATCATGTGACCCTTATTTTCACTTACAAAGTGAAAATACTTACTTACAAAGCAACCACTCTAATGGCAAAAACTAAATATCTACCTGAAAACACACAGTAACCAGGGAACTACCACAGAGATCCATCTGCCACAGTACCTTCTCTCTGACAATGGCAAGTACAAGATGCTTCAGAGGAAGGTGCAAGAATTCCAGCAGTAATCACTTCTGGAAGGCATCTTCCTAACTTCCATTAGACTTTTTTCCAAATTGACTTTTGTTCTGAATTTTTATATATTGCAATACCTGTCCACTTGTAACAACAGAATATACAGGATGGAAAACATGATGCAAATATTCATTATCATAAAAACCAGCACCTTGGCTTTATTACTGTATGGCTGCCCAGCAAAAAAGTTTTTTGTTTTTTTTTTAAATCAATATACAAGCAGCTTTGATGAACCCATAGATAGAAAATGTCATGCTGGTCATGAACTAAGTAGTAAATTAGAAGAGAGGTGGTCAAATTTAAATGTGAACATTACCTGAATTTCCAAGCAGATGGCAGCTAAAACTGGGAGAATTCAGCAGCAGGGAAACAGGGGACATTGGATGTTTATAAGATTGTTACGGTGGTGATTTTGGTAACTGAGTTCAGCATACTAGTTTAGGCACTAAATGTGAATTAGTCTTCAGTATAATCTTGAAAAAATGTGTATGTTCAGTCTTTTCTAAGTTAATATTTTTACATTACCCATGAATTGGTTTTAAATGTAATATATACAAAGTATATATACCGCATTAAAAAGTTTAGAATATTTGTTAATCACATCAGGACTATAAATATCAGTCTCCAGCAGAACATCCTTATGTTGGCTGTGAGGTCAGACAGAATGACAGTTTTGTCATTAAGCATCAAACATTTTGCAGAACGTCAATAATTCTCTTTAATTTGCTTTGCTTCAGAGGCTGGTGTGAGATGCTAGGACTGCAGTGTGCCTGAATAACAGTGCATCAAATGAAAGGTATCTCTGCCAGGTTGACCCTACTGAATGATGTTTAGAGTGGTGTCAGAGCAGCTATGTAGGCTCCCTAGAGAGATTTGATTTCAAAAGGAAACAGGTAGTTTGCAATGCAAAAAATTTATAGAATTCTACAACAATATTCTTATACTAACAGTGCTACAGATCCTGAAATCATACAACAAATATATAAACAAACAGTTCATTTAATAAAAAATATACAGTACTGGCCTATGACTTCTTATACTAGAGAGGTTATATATTAAAAATATACACAACAAAGATAACCATTAGGGTAGAAAAACAAACCTATAATAGTAAGAAAGTTCTATTACGGCTGCCACAGTGTTTTAGCTCATAAAATGTTTAGTTAGGTATTGGAGTAATTCCTTGAATACAGGAATACACATTAAATATACTATTATATACATACTAATTACATAATTTTAAGCTAGTAAAAGGTTGCCAAATAAAGCACTCAAATGTTAGAAAATGCCAGAATTAAAGTTCCTCACACAAGGCACACTTTGCCAGTGACTTATACAACTATTTACTAGACAGCAGAGGAATCTTGGGAATCAGGAACTCTGGGCTTCACTCCTGATTCTGGAGCTCAGTATGCTCTTATGACTACAGAGAGCACAAACAACCACATACATTGCCACAGTCATTCGGAAAGGCAGCACTGGTTAGTGGATGAGACATAGGTCTAGTACTCATAGACTCATAGGTCAGAAGGGACCAATATGATCATCTA
>ML675603.1:102120206-102131931 GCA_007922155.1 Mesoclemmys tuberculata | reverse complement strand
TACCATTGACCTCAATGTCCTTAACTACTTTCTCCCTAAAAATTTTTCCAAGACCTTACTCAAAAGCGGTGGGGCCCTGAATGTCAAGTGGCTTGCTTAAATTTAAACAGTAGGGGGGCCATTAGACAGCAATGAGGTAGCCCCTAAAAGAAGCAGCAGCCCCCCCCATTCAAGCACTGCTTAGGTCCACAATGTTAGAGACCAGGGTTCTATTTCTAGCTCTGCCAGAGGTGATCTTGCACTATCTGTCCACCTCCTAAATGAGAGGCATGAGACCATGGCTCAATAATAAGTGCTTGGAAGACAATGGAACTAACACCAACCTTGGAAGAGCTGACACAAACCCATGCAAACCTCCTAGCTTCCAACCCAGTCCAACCTCTCTTAGGCCAAAAAGGACAGCACTGCTGCTGTGGCACCATCATCACCCAGAGCTCCCCATAGCCCCATGTCTACCATGCAGCAGGCTCAGCAGAGGCTATATATATATATATATATATATATATATAAAGTGTTACTGTAACCTTAGCTATAGGCAGGATGAGCTTCAACCTTCAGAGTTTTCCATATCTTGAAAACAAATGTAACATCCAAAATCCTATAAAGCTATATAAACAAAACAAAACCAAAAATACCAAACCCCAAACCAAAAATAACACAAAAACAAAATACAAACCAAAATCTACCAGCCAGACTGTTTAATAACTTACTCTGATACGAAGCAAGCAGAGGCATAGCCAGAACTGATTTTTTGGCAGGGCCTGTGGTTGACATGGGTGGGCACAAGCCTTGTGTCACAAGTGAAACAGAAGCTGATAAAAACGCGGGATGAATTGCTTAAAATCTGATTGGGTGGGCCTGCTTTCAAAGTGCTTTCAAATGCCCACCCATAGCTATGCCACTGGAAGCAAGTACAATGAAGTAAACAAGTTTCTGATAAACAGGTTAATCAAATGATAGGTTAATCAAATTTAAAACATTTAACAGAATAGAAATATAATGCAAAGATAGAGAACAAGCCAGTAGGAAAATTCCAGAACAGACTGTGCGTCTGTCAGGATTTTTTTTAAAACCATACATAGCTTCAAGGGAATTACTAAATGAATTTTACCTGTAAAATTTTGGGTTCCAGAGACTAGTACTGATAATAAATCTCAACACTTTGTATTCTGCTCTTACTTATGGCTGCCAGGCATGCACTATAACACAATACAGAATGATATTTAGTGTTTTATGGGGAAGTGCCAAAAGAGAGCAATGAGAGGGTAGGAGGGAGACAGAGGGAAGTGTGAAGGGAGATGACAAAAGAGGACCATCAGACAACAGGGCATGGGGTCAAGACCTAAAATTCATTCTTCATTCTCTAGGATTCTAGAAAGACTTTATCAGATAGCCTAAGTTTAGCCAGAAAATGTTCTTCCTGAATCAGCAGTGGTGTGATTTTTTTGAAGTAACAAATTAGCCAAGACAAAGACATACTCCATGAAGTACACTGGAGAATTACATTCTGCTGCTGCCCTGGAAACGCAACAGGCAGCTGTAGCAAATTCTGCACAAGAATTAAATAAATAAAATAAATAAATAAATCGCTGGAGGATGGCTGCTCAGAGAAATGAGAGATTTCAGCTATTGCATGCCTAATTTAATTTGTCTATCAAGAATGGTCTATGCTCTGACTTTTACTGCAGTGCTTCAACAGATCCCCTTCACCCTGATGCATGAAGCCAGCTGAAGACTTCAAAGCTGTCTATTAGGGAAATAGAGTGTCATAGATCTTTTAAAGCTGAGGACATCACAGAAAGATCCTGACACCTAGTGAGGCAAAAATTTCATCCAGAAGTCATTTAAATTTTTTTGTGGTAGCCAGCAAGGCCAAAGCCTAGCTTGCTGATCCTTCAAGAAGCAGTTGAACACTGCACAGAAAAAATGGCTATTATTTTGCAATACAAAAGAAACAGAATTCCATTGTTGCCCCTTTGTCTTTCACTGAGACAACAGACATTCCTTACACTTCACCCATTACTGCTTTTAATTCAGTTTCCTGGTTTGCTATTTACTGTTGGAATTAAACCATCTAATCTTTCCTTATTTTCAAAAACAAGACAACCACTTGATGATGACAATACCAACAGGGGAGCCATTTTTCACAATTAAAAAAGGAGGGACTCTATTCTGCTAGGGCTCATAGATTTTGCGCAGAACAGCTTATACAGTCCCATCCACAAGTCCCTGCATTGGTGGGATGGTGGGAATGTATCAAAGTAGGAATTCTTGGTTGCACAGGAACAGTTTGCTTTTGTTCAGGCTGCTTCCCCATGTCTATCTAAGTTATAATGATGGCCTCACTGCACTCTAACTGCTCTTTAATAGTTTTGCCAATACATCAGATTGGAATATAAGTAGGCTTTATTTATCAGCAAGATGTTCCAAAAACCCTTCTTTCCTTAATAGACAATTTAAAAACAAAACAACAGAGTTAAATCAGGATTTATTTTGAGTTACTTACAGTGCTGATCACAGTCTACTCTGGCAAATACGACTTGGTTCTTATCAGGATATTCTTCCTTAATGACATTGGAAGCTTCCTCAAAGATAGGATGCAGCATTTGGCTGAAGCGACACCTGTTGGCAGTCAAAGACAGCAAATACATTAATAACTTTCAAATATTTTATTCTTATTGGTGACTCAGTGAGAAATTGTGATTCTCCTCAATTTTATTAACACCAATCTTCTGAATGAACAGTTATACAAACCATTGTTCCTGGTGGGAAAAAATTATCACATAACAAAAATGATGTCAAAGAACAAGTTGACATCCCTTCACTTTCCAATGTCTTCAAAGCACTGGAAATTGCTTTGCAATAGTTGAAAGCACAAGAAAGCAAGGCAGTGAACTGTATTGCAATGTATGCATTGTTCCTGCTGTAATTTTGAGACCTTCAATTTTGTTAGCTTTTCAATTTTATGAATTCCTCAATCCCCATTTCAGGCTCATAAAAAAGGAGCTCTCCTGTATTTTAGCATGTGCATATGGTGGCTTTGTGCCAAATGAAAGTTATGCAGTTGTGTGGGACTTGGTAGGTCACATGGAAGTCACAGTAACATTTCCACCTATACAAGGAGGAACAAACCCAAACAACATTAAATGTTTGTAAATGGAATATGCACTTGTGATTATCCCAGCAAATGACTGAATGACACCATTCACAAAAGACAGCTGTAAGATTCAGCTGAAAAACAAACACTAAATGGATAAAAGTTTGAGGGGTGCCAAGCTCTTCTATCCAATTTAAAGAACACTATCCATCTATTTAAGTCCACAGAGAGTAAATTCTATTCAGAAAGACAAAGATTCCTTCCCCTATATTGTATTACCCCAGGTAGAATTAACGAAAAGGTTATTTGGGATGTTCACGACTCAAGTATTCTGCAGCTAAAATTGTCAAGCTCATATAAAACAGTGCCATCATATTCTCAGGGAAATAGTATGCTAATTATACCTATTGTCTTAGATGGCTGAATTTAAAGTCTCACACTTAAGATAATGGTGTGGTAACATGCACACAGATAGGGAATTCCATGGTTCCCTTCTTGCAATTATGTCAGATTTTCAAGTTATGTCTCATGTAGAGAGCCTCCCTCCTACGTTGGGAAAAAGGGATGGATGTGATGGAAAGAAGCTCTAAAAGCCTTGGCTCTTTGGAGGATGTTTTCATTATATTAAAGATTAAAATGACCACCACAGTAAGTACAATAGACCCGTTACTTATTTTGCCCCTAAATTTAGTTTATCTTCTACTATCTCCACCTTTTCTATTTTTGTCATACTGCAGAATTTTGTAGTGAAGAAGTATATCTGCATTGTAGAAGCTCCCAGAGGCAGCTAGGTATAGGAAACTGAGGAACTTGTTTCAGATTAGTACATTAGTGTATGTTTCTATTAAAACAATAAAATGTGAAATACTGATGTGTTGACAGTAAGTGAATATCATAGTTTTCAGAATTAACATCTCATTCAGATGAACAGGGCAGTTCACCCCCTAGAGCTATTGTTTACAGCAACAGCTCATTGGTTTGTGCTGTTCACATTTTTAAGACTATTTTAGGATTACAAACATTTGTTTTACAATGAAATCTTAAGGGCTTGTCTACTTGCAAACTTACACCAAAAAACAAAACAGATTGAGGCCCTGTCTACACTTAAAAGGGTTTGCTATATGATATGTAAATTGCTATACTGGCATCTCCACTGGGGGGAGGAGTTGCAGCTTTTATTGGCAAGATTCTTTTGCTACTATAGCTTCTTAAACCAGTGCTCTGAATGGAATAAACTATACCGGCAAAAGGACTTTTGTGGCAGTATAGTTGTTTTTGTGCTAGGGTTTGTTGCCAGCATAGCTATGTTGGTTAGGGGTGTGATTTTTCTACATTCCTCACTGAAAGCTATGCCAGCTTTTTAATGCAAGTTGGTGTTACACCATCCCTTAGGGCTTGTCTACACATTGAATTATACCTGAATATCCACACGGAGTTATCTAGGCACAGATACTACACTTTAATTTACAACTTTCAAGTGTAGACAAACCCTTGGATTCAGGACTACCATTCTGTGCCAAGATAGGAATTCTGTAGCATTGGGGAAAGGGCTCTTATATTATATATATTATATTATAATTTTGGAAAATAGTCAATGGGAGTCACTTAATTTATCTCTCTTTACCTATTTGTAAAATAAGGATATCAAAGTACCTCACAGGAGGGTTTTGTAGATTAATTAATTAGTTGATATTTGCACAGTGCTTTGAAAATAGACAGCATTATTATTGGGACGACTTGGTTGCTTACTGTCCTGTTTCAACAGGTATACCAATCAAAAAGAGACCAAACCCCTATAACACAGTTCTATACTGAATAAAAATATTATACTAAGTCCTGGTCTACATACAAAGTTACACCTATTTAACAAAAGGTGAAATTTTTAATCAATTTAGTTAAGCTAGTGCAAGCCTCTGTGTGAACACCCTCATTGGTATAAATGCAGCTTATACTGGTTTTGTTTGTGGCAGCAAATTTACAAGCACATGCTAAACCAATATAACAAGTGTGTAACTGATATGAGGCATGGTCTACACTTACGTTGGCATAGTTACATTGGTCAAAAGCGTGAAAAAGCCATATCCCACACAGCTATGCCAAAAATGCCTCAGTGTAGATGCAGCTATGTCAACGGAAGAGGGCTTCTGTCAAACTGGAACAGGTGCAGAGAAGGGCTACTAGGATGATCTGAGGAATGGAAAACCTGCCCCATGAGAGGAGACTCAAAGAGCTTGACTTATTTAGCCTAACCAAAAGAAGGCTATGGGGAGATATGATTGCTGTCTCTAAGTACATCAGAGGGGTAAATACCAGGAGTTATTTAAGTTAAGCACCAATGTGGACACAAGAACAAATGCATATAAACCGGCCAACAACAAGTTTAGGCTTGAAATTAGAGGAAGGTTTCTAACCATCAGAGTAGTGAGGATAAGGAACCGCGCTCCAAGGAGAGCAGTGGGGCAAAGAACCTAGCTGACTTCAATACGGAACTTGTTAAATTTATGGAGGGGATGATGGTATGTTGGGACTGCCTATGATGGCATGTTGCCCATCAGCAACTGCAGTACCAAAAATCCCCAATGCTGGAGACAGGACACTAGACAGGGAGGGCTCTGAGTTACTGCAGAGAATTCTTTCCCAGGTATCTGCTTGGCGGGTCTAGATCACATGCTCAGGGTCTGACTGATCACCAGCTTTGGGGTTAGGAAGGAATTTTCTCTGGGGTCAGACTGGCAGAGACCCCAGGGGTTTATTGCCTTCCTCTGCAGCATGGAGCACAGGTCACTTGTAGAGTTAAACTAGGGTAAATGGTGAATTTTCTGTACCTTGAAGTCTTTAAACCATGATTTGAGGACTTCAGTAACTCAGCCAGAGGTTAGGGGTCTATTTCAGGAGCAGGTGAGGTTCTGTGGCCTGCAATGTGCAGGTCAGACTAGATGATCACTATGGTCCCTTCTGACCTTAAAGTCTATGAGCTAATGTTCTTCAGAGAGGTGGTGCTCCTACTCAGACAGAAAAAGTTCCTTGTTGCTGGAGGCTGTGCCTACACTAGGGGACTATGCTGAAATAGCTATGCCACCATATAGGCTCTGTCGGATAGACACAGGTGTTTCTATTGGTTTAACTAAATTGGTTTTTAAATTGATTTAAATTAAACTAGTTTAAACATAGAAATTGCACAAGTCCTGAAGAGAGATGAATTATTTATTGGCTATATATATATAACAGATGGGAGCTTATATTTTCAGATCAATTTCAAATACAATTTTAATCATTTGAAAGCACTTGAATGAATTATTAGTAAGTAAAATCTGACAAGGATTTTTAAAAAACTCCTTCGCACTACTTTGCTTCCTTCTTAAATATACATGGAGGAACTCCGAAACTTGGGTATTTTGTCTCTTCTGCTTGGTTTTTATCTTAGGAATGTCAAGTCTAATATTCCTGGAAGACCTCTGCTTTCTCAGGATACATATTGGTAGGTCTTAAACCTTAACTAAAGGAGCAAGGATGTTTCGAGTTTAACACAGATATCTTCTTAAATGAATATTAGTCACTGGAGCTAAAGAGACAGCTGGTCTCAGAAAATTTCAGAAAACAATGTTCTGACTGTAAGTTGTTGGTTTCACTATTTTCCCTGAATAGTCTGTCAGTTTCTCTATTGCTGAAAAACTCTTCACAAGTATCAACAAGGCAGCAGAAAACCCCTTTTAATTTTATTGTTTAAAGAGATTTAAAAAAAGAAATCAGCATGCAGTATTTAAGGGAGCGCTATCAAAAACTAAATTTTCTTGCAATTAGTCAGTTGGAAAAATACCAAATAGATTCACTTTAAAAGTAAGTGTTTTACAAAGTTTTAACCAGTCTGACCAAAAATGCCTTCTCTTCTCAACTGTTCAAGTTTCAGTCTTGTGATGTCATAATCTCACTAATTTTCTACTCTGATAATCTTCCAGAGTAGACAAGACTTTATTTTCTAATGCAACTCTCCCCCACCTTGTTTTTGTTGGGAAGAAGACGGTGAGAAAGAGAAATAAAATCTTTCAGAACATCATTCATTAGAAAAGAGCTTAAAATTTAAGAGGACTTTCCCCCTTGCAGAACAACTTTATGCAGAAATTACGGCAATACTGATTAAGTACTTAGTACCATTTATTATCATTAGACTAAGTTTTTCCTGGCAGATATCCTGATGAAGCAGACTATACTGTACACATCAAGTATTTTTATATGAAAAACAATTAGAACTGGTTTGAAAAATGACAAGTATTGCATCTGTGATTAGAATGGTAAGACTTGTTATGATATAAACAGGGCAATTTCCAGCATGCAGAAATTTTAACATGAAATAGAAAAGCTTTTGACACTTACCAATCAGCATAAAAATTAACTAAAGCAACATCTGCATTGTCTGGAAGAAAAAAAAAACAATGTCATGTGATGCAAATGTTTGTTACAGCACTTAAATCAGAGACTACCTGGGTCAGAGTATGTATAAACACAAGAACCTGTGTTTCAAGATTACAATCTACTAGTTATAAATTTAGTGAGTGGGATGAGTAAACTGAAATATTGCTATGAATGGTTACAGTCTATATAGGAAGAAAGAGAAAGGGAAGGAGTGCTATTACATCAAGTGCATTTACAACATCAAAAGCTACAATAGGTGTGAAGTTCTTTGTATTATGATACAAAAATAAACAACAAATAAATGACATTTGGCATCTGTGAAAGGGGGAAGTTTCTGAAACTACTATCAGGTTGCTCCAAACTAGAGGATATAATACATATGAGGGATGTTAAATTACACAGACACACACATACACATGAAAAATGACAAGAACATTCAACATTTAGGTTGCAAAGTTGAGCACTCAAAGTTTAGGAAATGCCAGAATTAAGGTTGCCTGTGAAATCTTAGTTTGGTCCCATTCTGTATCTGCATTATGATCCAGTCTTTAATTACATGAACATATACCTTTTTTCCACAAGCCACCAGCCTCATTCAGTGCACAGGATGGATGATGCTCTTTTCATCAGCAGTCATTCAATATTTTGTTTTTTTCCTCATTGTTCTGTTTACTCCACAATATTCAAATCCTGTTCTGAAGTCAGAATTATTAATTTCCTAATTTAGCTTTCCTGTTGTGCTTGTAGCTATAGTATCTAACTCTAAAGTAGTTAGTGTTTCTGAACTCCATAACTCCCCTGTGAAATGAAGGGGTGATATCCCCACTTTACAGATGGGAAAGGGGCAGAGAGAGGTTAAGGTCAAGAGTAACCATTAATTTTGGATGCCCAGTTTGAGATGCCTAGGATCTGATTTTCCATGGTACTCTGCATTATATGGAACCTTATATGTCCAAAACACAGCTCCCACTTGCTTCAGTTGCAGCTGAGTGTGCACATCTCTTCCGCAAATCTGACCCCCGTGTCTCACGTCAGGCACCCAGAAAAAAGGAACACATGATTAGCGATCCCGGGAAAGGTGTGGTTTAAGTGATTTCTCCAGCATCACATAGAACTCTGTGGCTGAGGCAGGGACAGAATCAAATTGTGCAGGACAGCATTCAACTGCCTTAACCGAGTTACTTTCCTTTCTCTTCCTGCAACCCCATTCTCATTCAGCATGCAGAAGCTGGAAGGTATAACAATGATGCAGGGGTCCTACAGACAAAAGCCTCAGTACATAAACCTGATTCATTCCCAGCGTATGGTCCATCCTGTACAAAGAAGGAGGTAGGACAGTGTGTAAAAAATATATTAATTGAATTAAAGACTATCATACATAATACATATGCTCAAGGGAGCTGAATTAAAATTGCACAGGTAATCTTTATTCTGGAATTTCCTAAGTACTTAGCTTTGCACCCTAATTGTTCTTTCAAAATAGCTATATGTGTAATCTTCTAGGTTTTTAAAAAATAAACTGAAAAAACCCCAAAATCCATCATGTGGCATTATATTGACATTCATATGGTTCATCAGCAGGGTTAGTGCCTTTTGACCCACCACACAGACCTCTGCTATTGGTAGCTACTGGAATAAATGACAGCAACAGCAAGTTGTCATCCTCGGTGTGGACCAACACTAGAGGGGGATTAAATACTTTGCCAGTGGGTTTCACATATACCTGAGACTCAGAAATCCCCGTTTCAGGCTCTACAGGGAGTGTGCTCTAGTGGGCACAGATTATTCTGTCTGTTCCCCATGAGCGTTACCCCTTCTATCCTGTCTCCTCCAGTCTGTCGCTGGCCCAGTTCCGTCTCGTCCTACCAATGGCTCCTCATTCCAGTCTTCTTACCCAGGCAGCCCTAGACTCCACTGAGGACCAGTCTCCCCTCCCCACTTCCAGTGTCTCCCCCAACACACACACTCCCAGTCCCAATGTCCTTTCCCCAGCTCCCACTGTCTCTCTCTACACCACACACATACTCCCAGTCCAAGTTCCCTTGGCCAGCCAGGCCCCCCTCCCAGCTCCTCATCCTATCTCTGTGAGCCCATCTGTGCCTGGCTCCCAACCTCCTACTCCTCCCTTCTATTTCCAATCTCCTTGCCCAATCAATCCAGCCTTCTCTTCTCCTCCACATCCTTCCCAGTTCCTCATAGGGCTGGAATGAGAATTGCTGCTCCAATTAAGTACTTATTGTTGGAATTTGTACAAAACTTCCTTTTCTTGAACATGCTGGTAACATTATACTACAGAGACTTAATCGTTTTGCTCAGACACTCATATATGCACAAGAAGGGCCTCCTGACGGAACTCAAGGCTATGTTTCACTTATTTAACATGGTGGCTGAACTATGGACTTTGCAGAAGTCAGTAGAGTAAGTTTTATTTGTTGGCTTCTTAGGATCCAAGTTAGCGGTAATCACTTCCATTTTGAACCTGCCTGGCCCCAGATAGAGGTTTGATTTTTGCAACAGCAGACCTCTTTTGTGAGACAGACACTGGAAAGTCCAATGCGAGATTAATCAGATCTAAAAGACATAACCTCTTCAGCCAGAAAGAAATAGTTATCATGCTCTCTCCTTCTGATCCTTTCTACTGTCCTTTGGAGTATTGGAAGAGGTGGGAAGACATAGCAGCGATATTGCCTAGCTTTGCAAGAGGTCATTCACCACCTCATATACTGGGTCCTAACATACACACAGTGTGCTTTACTGCTGTTTCTAGAGGCAAAGAGGTCAATCATCGGTCCACCAAAATAATTTATAAGGGGTGAGGACATTTCTAGGTGCAAGTTTCACTTTGCTTAATTCAATTTTTGCCATGTAAGTCTTCTGTTCATCTTCCCTTTGGCAGGCAGTGCACATGGAGATAAGAAACTTTGCTTTACCCAAGACAGGAGAAGTTAATTTTCTCTGGGGTAAGATGCTCATGTTCTTCCTAGTTTATGTAAACGACATCAGACACTTTGACTACTAAAAGTAGAACAAATCTGTTATATACAAATCTGCTATCTAACACTGCTCCAAGACCCCATGTGTTCTAGCTATTGGATGCTGTGTGCTGGGTGATAGCTATTCCTTGGATTGAATTGGGATTGGAATGAGTCCCCTGCATTTTCTCCTACTGATATCTGACCAAAGAGAAGTTCTTTCTGGTTCACTAATGGGGAGCTGATTCTCTAAATTCACAAGGGACGGAGAATATACAATGGGACTTTGAACTCTGTCAACATATGCAATTGGGTGAAATGTACAGGAGACAGCAACGTACTGGATAGGTTTAATCAGAACCCTGGTTCATTGTAGCACACCTGTGTATGAGATTAGCACTCTCAATAGGCTCCAATCAGAATTGGATTTTGTTTCTGACACACCACTTGCTTTCCATTACGGCTATCTTCATATTCTGTTAACATTCTTCTGAGATGAGACCTTGTACATGATAGTATTCATCACCATCCCAATCTGTGACAAAGCTCCCCGGCACCATGTGTCTGTGTGCATTGTGTGATACAGACAACATATCACTCTGTGCAAATGTGTCAAGCTCTCTCTCCATACAGATCCTTAATCAAAAGAGAGTTCTCCAGGAAAAGCGACGTGAATTTCCTTTTTCCTTAAACCAGTATTTAATACTACCATGATCCTAGAAGAGACCCTGGGAGTACTTGTCAGATCAAATAGTAGCAGTGACTGAAATTGGGAAAGGAAAAGAGCTGACATCCATAAGCAAAAAGGAGGAATTGTCTATGTGATGGTAAAATGGAAACATGAAGTTAAGCCTCTCTCATGAACTCGTTTACATTGAGTCCTGCTCTGTACTCTGAATTTATAAATACATCCTGGAGCATAGACTCATAGGTCAGAAGGGACCAATATGATCATCTAGTCTGACCTCCTGCACAAGGCAGGCCACAAAACCCTACCCATACACATTTATAACAACCCCGAACCCATGACTGAGTTATTGAAATCCTCAAAAGTGAGATTTGAAGACCCCAAACTGCAGGGAATCGATCAGCAAGCGACCCATGCCCCACGCTGCGGAGGAAGGTGAAAAACCTCCGGGGCCTCTGCCAATCCGCCCCGGAGGAAAATTCCTTCCTGACCCCAAATATGGTGATCAGCGAAACCCCGAGCATGTGGGCAAGACTCACCAGCCAGCACCCAAAAAGA
>ML675603.1:101881133-102115206 GCA_007922155.1 Mesoclemmys tuberculata | reverse complement strand
TTCCACTGAAGATCACCTGAGCCTCGATTTCCTTGAGCGTCTTCCCCGGTCTGATATAGTCCTCCTTGATACAGTCCAGGGTACAGAGCAGGCTGTATTGCTTCGATCTGAAGTAGATGATGGTTTGTTTCATTCATGTCCTGGCATTTCCATGGGTTGCTTGATCCCGGGAATTAAATAAAGCTGTTCCTGTGGTGGTGTTGGTGATTATTTTTACTACCACAGTCTAGTAGCCCTAATCTTGCACAGCTGTGCAGAACACCTTCTCTGCACAGTGTGCAATGACCTCATTTTGACCAAAGCTGTAGGTGGCCATGTGCTGCTGTGATGTGGTAGGCTGCCCTTTAGGGCAGTAGGTCCTAGTGGTCAGCCCACCCCACCCCACCTCCTGGCATGGCCATTAAGGATCTGGAAGGTCCAAAAGAGATATACAAGAACTTAAAGGCAGGGAGGAAGTAGTCCCAGGAATAAGTGTGGTTGGGAGAAAGACAGGCACTATTTCTTTGAGGGCCTGGACCAGACACCTGGCAGAGTGGGCAGGGCTATGCTCCTCTCTTCCCTAACCAAACCATGGATCAACTGGGAGAAGGGGACCAGCATAAAGACGGTCTCTTCCCTCAAAACGGGGACATACATCAGCAAGAAAAGTTGCTTGCTAAATCCTCCAAGCTAATGAACTAATTTTAAAGGATGTTCAGCTGAAGGAAGTCTTACAGTGGCTTACGCTATAAGCCTTGCTCCCAGAGAGACGTCGGGTAGGGGACTCCTGTTTGAAGGAGGGAAATATTATGTTGAAAGCAAGGGGCCTAGGATACAATCTCAGTCCCAGAAAGAGGACTGAGGGGGAACTCCTGTTACAAGGAGGGAAATATTGACTACTCCAAACCCTAATTCCTGGGAGTGCTGAAGGGAAATTCCTGTTTAAAGGAGAGATGTACTGACTGTCTTAAGGCAATTAGCAGAGAGGTTGTTAGCAATACAGTCCAGCTGCTGCAGAGAGGAGTCAAGAGCAGCTTTGAAGAAGCATCTTTGAGGCCCCAGGAGAAGTCTCAAGGAATCACAAAAGCCACGGTGAGGATAGCAGAGTCTGCAAATTTTGTGAAGATGTCAATAAGCAAAATAAAAGGTAGCAACAGGCCAAGGACAATGGTGGGGGGATTGAAGGAACTGTACTTAGCCACCTAAACAGGGTCCCTGGGCTGGAACCAAGAGAGGTTGCATAGAATAAAAGAAGCCAAGAATGACAAGTTCTAGACAGAGGCTGGGAGACAGGCTTGAAGGCTATCCAATTTTGAGTTTCCTGTTTTCTGGGCTTTTCTGTTAACCCCAGAAGGGGAATGGACTGAGCAGTGACCAGGGTGGAGGGCTAGGCCACATAAAATGACAGAGTGTTGTGGAACCAGAACAGCTAGGGCATTAGACTGAAAGAATCCTTGCAATATGACAACTGAACACAAGGAGATGATCTGCAGGTGAGTGGCTCAAGGACACTCACAAACTGAAAAAATCTGGCACCAAATAGGAATGTGTGTGTATGGGGGTTTGGGGTGTCTAAACTACAGATGGGCCTAGTTGGGAGTCATGCAGATAGCTCTGACAGAACTGAGGGTAGCTACAGCCCTCCCCTCAGCATCCTGCCCTTGTTCTAGCTCCCAACAACAGAGAAGTATTTTCTCCTGTTGTACTTCAGGGACTGCTTCAATTTGCCACATGCTTTGTGCTCCTTTACACAGTTTCAGATAGGTGCCAGAATTGTAAATGGATACTTCCAATGACTCTGAACAGTTCAGTTTTCCATAAAGTTTCCCATTGTATCACTAAGCCAGCTTGTAACTAATTTGCATCCGCATTGGATCTCAAGGACCGAGGTCCCATGAAACAGATTTGTATCCTCTTATCTTTTTCATAAAGAAGCACTTAGGCCATGGGAGATTTAGGTTGAGAGGATCATACTTGTAGTACTGTCCACCCACATTAGTACTGCTTGTGAAAGCATGTGGAAACACTTAAGGCAACAGTGACAGTTTTGGGGTTTTTGGGGGGGCTGGTCTGATGCCACCTGAAAGCTTTCATGACCAAAGGAAAGGGCTGAGATGATGCCTGCCAGGACTTGGCACCTATGATTAGGACCTATATATTAAGGAGGCCAATGTGATTTAAAAATCAACCCCAGTTCAAACTGCTAAGTCCCTGGCAACCAGGGAAGCCAGTCATTACCATCAGAAGTTACACCAGGTTTAATTTGGACTGGTGTATTCTGAGGAAACTCCTGGACTTATAATATGGAGGCTGGGGAGAGCTAGAACAAAAAAAATGGTGGGTGAGGTGGCCCCTTTACTGTTTACTTTTCCTTCCACATCTCAGCTGCTTGTTCTTCTCATCACTTCATAACCAGCTACTTGGGGGGCAGGGCGGAATATGGGGATGGAGTTGGTAGTGAGGCTTGGCAATTGCAGCAGAAGCCAGGAACAATAACCTGGACGTTAGCATATTGCAACCCACAGCAGACGTGATGACAAAAGCTTGACACTTTCCTAGTCTTTTAGGCGTGGCGGGAAATCCCCAATGCAGTATTATATCTTCCCAGGAAGTATGGGCAGGGATATATAGCTATAACTTGTCTAGGGCTCTGTAAATGTTCTCCTTTGTATAGTGTCACAGCTCTTAATA
This sequence comes from Mesoclemmys tuberculata, assembly GCA_007922155.1. Taxonomy (NCBI): domain Eukaryota; kingdom Metazoa; phylum Chordata; order Testudines; family Chelidae; genus Mesoclemmys; species Mesoclemmys tuberculata. Next base: position 102,112,536 of record ML675603.1, on the reverse strand, counting down.
CTCTGCCTAAATGAGTCTGTCCTTAGGGTTTCTTTTTTGTTTGTTTAATTATATTATATAATTTGATCCCCTCACTCTGAATTGGACAGCTGTCTTTCCTCCTTAGGGGAAGAAGAATTCCTTATTTTTGGTTATACATATGCATACCTAGAGAAATCAACATACATCTGTGGCCTAGAGTTTTCTGCAGTGATCTGCCATACCATACTCTGTGAATGTGAGTAGGGCTGCGCTGGTTTTATTTACCCCTAGTAAAATAATGGAACGAATATTGAGGTGAAAAAAATCACTTACCATTTAAGCACAACACCATTATAGGCAACAAGCAGCAATAGTTTACAAGAAAAAAATCTTGCCAGACAAGCCAGATTGTTTTTAGACAAAATTACAAAGCTACTACATGAGACAAAGTGAGTGAAGTAATATCTTTTATTGGACTAACTTTTGTTGGTGAGACACACAACCTTTGAAGCCACACAGAGCTTTTCTATAGGTCAGCATTACTAAATGAACAGAACATAAAGTGGATGTTAGAAAAGCATTTAAATAGTGTTTTCTTGAAATCTTACTCTCAAAATTAATTAAAATTGGCTTGGATATGTAGAATCAGACTGATGGATAAAAAACAAACAAAAAATGATAAAATGCAAGGTATTTCAACTGAGTGAAAAGTCTATGGGGCACTGCAGAGAAAAGTGGCCTTATTTAAGATTTTCTCTAATATCTTTGAGGAGCTTGTTAAAGAGGCTAAAGAACATTCACAGAAAACGCAGGAATTTAAGGTGGCCCAAAGAAGCATGAAGTACTTATTGTGAAGGGTAATACATTGAAACTAAGAAAATGACAATTTAAACTGCATATTAGGGGAAAATGACGAATGTCCTTGGAAAAGGGATTCTACCATTTCCATTGTCAGATTATCACTTAAGACATTTAAAATTAGACTGGCCAATTCACAATCATACAATTACTACACGAAATAATCCTGCAGTACCATACAACCTTTTTATTTTACATCTCTAATTTCTGATATTAAAAAGCCACTTTCCTTTACCTATTTGAAGTGTACAGACAAATTCAGTCAGGCAAAGCACAGGCAAAGTCTACCTCTAGGCAAGCTGGGTATTTATTTTGTTTTAGATGTAGAATTTTCAGGCAAGAAAAAAACATCTGCCTACATAAAGCAAACACAATAAGACAGCAATAACTGTTTTGTCGATTTGCCTGCGTATGTCAATTGAGTGAATCACTGGGTGTCTGGGTACCATTTACAAGAATAAAAGCATAATTTATCCAAGGAAGACATCTAGGATCTATCAGCAGTTTTCAGCTAATTGATGATCTCTCACAAACATTTTATTGACAGATTTTTGTAGTATAAAATCATCCCATTTTCTCTAATAATGTATTCATTTCAGACATCAAGTTTTATCTTAGCCAATTAAGATCCTAATTTAAATGACAGCAAGATAATTTTCAAAGTTACCCTTCAGTTCAAAGAATCAATTTTTGGCAAAGACACTTATAAAAGTCTAATACTTAACATATCTACTTATATAGCAATGTTCAAAGCACTATCCAAACATTAATCTGACAATAACCCATGTTTTACACACATGCAAAGACAAGAAGTTTCAAAGTACTTACTTAAAATGTCATCTATATTTCCACTATCTAGACTTGTTATTTCACTTCTTGCTGGATTCAAAAGCCAAGATACCTGTAAAGAAAACAGGTTTTAAATCTGTATTTAATATTTATAATGTTTCAACACTGAAATCCTGCATCTCAAAGATTTTAAATATTATAGGTTAAAAATGACAATATATATAAAATATCAAAATTTCAAATAGTTTCAGAAAAAGGCCACTACAAATTTGTAAGTAAACCGAGAGAGAGAGAGAGAGAGAAATTTCTATGCCTTGAAGAAAAAAATCTCTTCAGAAATTATTTATTTATTTATTTTACAAAACAGAAGACCAATCCATTTACTCCTACCAGTAAAATGAAAGCCACATATTAGCAATGCAACGGTCTTACTCCACAGAGAAAGAATTAGGAATACAGTATTAGTCTCACCTAGGAGTTAAGCTAAAAGGGTTGGGTTTTTTTGTTGTTTTTTTTTAATAAATTGTAGTTGTGTCCAGCTAAACTAGCTGTGTTTTCATATCCTCAGTTTCTATAGCTCCTCACATCTCTGCAGTCCTTGAATGTAATGGAATTCAATTCTATTAAATGTTTATAGAACCTATCACAATGGCACCTGGATGCTTCAATTACAAAATTAAGTTACATATGCTGGACTCAACGTAAGTACTATGGCAATACCACATTTACTTACCTTTAAAAAAAAAAGTCTAATAGTGCAATTAGCAGTTAAATGTAGGGAAAACATTTCAAGCCAGAGAAGATATAATCCGTTACGGATGAGGTTTTGAGTTTCACATTGCCTTCCATTCTCCTCTCTGTAAAGATTAAGATTCCAATGTGGTGCAGGGGAATCTGGAAAGCAGAGAGAGTGCAAAAGCACCAAAGGAAAAATGTACGGGAGCTAAACAATTTCACTTGCAGCTGTGTGAAGAAAACACACAAGCTTACCAATTTCACTTTTCATGCAGAGACCCAGGGGATGAATGGTCTCCTGCATAGGCCATTCTTAAAGGAGAAATCAGCAACCACAGAAGGGAAGATAGAGTAGAAGAACAGACACGTTACAGCTAAATCTTCACGGACAAAAAAGAAGAAATTTTACCACAGAATAACTAACACTCGTTAGCTATCCCACTGTACAAACACAGTGGAGACAAGACACTGTAGTTTTAGGTGAGGTCAATAATGGAGTGTATAATAATGAAGGGGTGTAAGATTGCTGACCTCACCTAGTTAGCTCATATTTAACTGTATAAGTGTCTTGTCTTCATTTAGGATTTTACAGTGAGAAACTACTGTGGCATAATTATCTTGCCGTTATAAAAAAAAAGAAAAAATAGAGAGCCATATCTTTGTGTTAATGAAGACAAAGCCTCTCGTGGGAAGAGATGGAGAAAAAAAACTCAAGGAAAGGTGGAGAAGGGAAAAAAAATAGAAGCAAACTGCCTCTACTGGGGTGAAAATTGAGTTTATTTTGGTTCAAAGCAACACTACATGTAATGATTGTATTTGTTGCACAGATGAAACTCACAGTCCAAAATCTTTGTATACCTTTCAAGTGGTATGTGAAAAAAATGCTAGAAAGGTATTTATTTTCCCATACTGGGATTATCCATCTTTTATTAGCAATCCCATTCAGCACCTATGACACTGATTTTAGGATTTCTAGATTCCAGTGCCAACATAATTCAAACGACAGGTCTCCCCCAGATGTTCGACACACTGGAATGTCCACTTGGATGTAATCAGCTTGGACAATGGTAACATTCAACAGTAAGGCATTATCTGTATCACTCAAGCCTTGTCATTTTTGATTTTCTAAAAAACAAATGTATCTAGGGGAAAGATTATAGAAAGCAAGGTTTCTATTACTGAGACAGTGCATCTACTGTAGCTGTTTTTTAGTCTCTCATACATAGACTATTGAAGTCTTGGCATTTTATTCTAGTCTATATAGCCTCTTACACCATTCTCATCACCATGGTATCTGAGGGTATTCCAGTTGTGCATTAAGTAACATCTGTCACATTTGTTGTCTTCTCAGGGAGAGAAATGTGTGCACTTGAGTGTCTTATTTTGGTAGGGTTTCTGTTTGGGTTTTAAAAAATATACACATTGCTATATATTTACGCTAGAGAAAGCAAGGTTAACGAAATGCACCTTGCATTTGGAGGGAAGGTTGTGAGGTTAGCGATGGTCCTTAATTCCTGGGTGAGTTTACTCCACAGTCTCAACCTGACTCCAGAAAAAGTTGTGTCTCTTGCACGGATTAGATTTATCCTTACTGTAGAATTGTGAAGTCCCAAAGATCTGTGTGTCTGAAATTATTTCTCTGAAGACTATTGGGTTCTGGGACTACTCTCTTATTTGTAAAGTCTTTGCCAGTGCATGTTTACATTTAAGATGTCACTTATGCGGATTGCTATCAGCAAGACAAAGTGATGTTCATTCCTTTAAAACAAGAACATCACTTCCAGATATCTTCTTTATCTTTACTTCACTTTTGTAAGACATGTGCAACCACAGTGATATTGTCAGGTCTGTCCCAGTGGATTGCAACCTTGATGTGGTGGGGTGGCTTGAATGCCCCCATGATCCTAAGAGTGATGCAGTCTGGAGTCTTGCACTCCTGCCAAGGTCACCCAAGGCAGCAAAGGTTGAAGGTGAGGTTTCAGATGAACAGTGATCCAATTTGTCCCCTCAAGTCTTCAACAGCAAAGCAGGCGGATGAAGAGACAATTTCTCTCAATGGCTGTGAAGGCAGATGAAGGATGAAGATCCTCAATCATTTTGGTCTCCTTGTCACTGGATTATAATCCTCATCTTGTCAAGCACTGAGTGGACACTGGTGTAAAACAGTATCTCCACATTAAAAGAATTCATGCACAAGTGTCTTCCATATTCACATAAGTGCTATGGTGATTGGTGAGTGATGACAGGAACAGGACAGTGATAACCAGAAGCTCCTAGTCACAGACCAGCATGCAAGCAGCAGCTGTCAGATGGTCATTTTTGCATTTGGACAGAGGCAGGATTGCAACTCTGCAACTGCAACTGAGCAGCCCTTTTTAGGATCCACTCTGCCCACGCCACTTGGGAAAGAGACTAGAAAAGGTGCTCTAAACATAATCTGCCTCTCCTCCCGCAGATTGGAGAACCATGAACAGATGATCACCCTACCACAGTCAAAGCCAAACAATGGATTTGGAACCTGGCATGTTCAAACCCTGATGGATAACCTGCAAAGTAAGAGCAAAGAACTGCTACCATAGCCATAGAACTCAGGAGACATGACATCGACATTGCTACACTGCAGGAGAAGAACAGCTCAAGGAACAAGGTGACGGTTACACTTTTTTCTGAAAAGGAGCATGTGACTATGAACAACAAATTTATGGCATTGGTTTTGCTATCAAAAATGAAATAATCAACCAATTCTCAGAATTAACAGTTGGCATCAATGATTACAACTCATGGACCTCCTTCTTAAACTTGCCAGGAACCAGCATGCAACATTCATAAGTGCATACGCTCCAACCCTTGACACTGATGACAAAACCAAAGAAGGATTCTTGGCCAACATTGACCAAACTATCTGGGTCACCCCAAACTCATACTACTTGGTGATTTTAACGCAAGAGTTGAACGTGACTCAGAGCTTTGGAATAGTACAATTGGAAAGGAAGGAGCGGGCAAGACCAATTCCAGTGGAATTCTTCTCCTGACCAAATGTGCAGAACATGAACCAATTATCACGAACACCATGTTCTGCCAAAAGATATCATGGAAACACCCACAATCGAAGCATAGGCATCTGATCAACTAAGTCACTTTCTGTGCTTGTGAAGATGTTGCATCAAAGCAATGACTGGTGCCAACGATTATTGGACAGACCCTTATTCGCTAAATAATTTCCATCAAACTTGCACCAAAACGACAAATGTGGAAGAAAACAGCTAGACAGAAGATCAACATTGAGACTCTAATGGGACCTTTTACAGCAGTGCCTTAAAAAGAAACTGAGGAATATCAAAACTAAGATGGAGAGCCCTGAAGATCACTAGAAAGCACTCAAATCAGCTGTCCATTCTGCACTGGAGGGAATGCCGGGCTTCTCAACCAAGAAACACCAAAACTGGTTTGATGAGAACAATCAGGAAATCCAAGACTTGATCAAGCGTAAGCATAAGGCTTTCTGTGCTTGGCAGAATGACATTAATTCCAAGCAGAAGCAATATGTCCACCATCAACTTAAGACTGAAGTTGAAAAGAAAACCTGCACAATGGAGAACAAGTGGTGGGAGAAAAAAGCAAAGGAGATCCAACAACTCACTCACCACAAATGACCATACACAGATTCTTCAACGCCACCAAAGCCCTCTACGGATCCAGTACCCAACAGCTAACCCCCTTTACATCCAGGGATGGAGCCAACCTCCTCAAGGACAACAAATCAATCAAAGTACGATCAAAGGAATATTTTAAAAACCTCCTGAATCATGACTTCAATGTTGACAAAGGTATTTTTTAATTAATTCCTCAACATCCTATCAAGGATAATCTCAGAACCCGACTGAGATTTGTCAAGGTACAGAAAGCCATCAATGAGATGAAGAACAAGAAGGCATCTGAACCTGATAGAATCCCTGCCAAAGTCTTCAAAGGAGGGGGAGAAGAACTTGCTCATCCGCTTCATGCCTTAATCCTCAAGATTTGGAATTCAGAGGGAATCCCAGCTGATTTTAAGGATGCTATGATCATAACCATCTTCAAGAAAGGAGACAAATCGGATTTTAGAAACTATCCAGGAACCGCCCTGTTGTCCATCTCCAGAAAGATTCTTACCAGAATTCTCCTCAACTGGCTGTTCCCCTTGGCTGAAGAAATCCTCCCAGAATTGCAGTGCAGATTCAGATCATCTCGAGATACTATCGCCATAATCTTTACTGCCCACCAATTTCAGGAAAAGTGCCACGAGCAATACTGACCTCTGCACATGGTCTTCATCAACCCCACGAAAGCATTTGACTCCATCAATTGTGAAGCTTTATGGAGAATTCTCCTTAAATTTGGATGCCTGCCAAAATGTGTCGCTGTCCTCCCAACTCCTCCACAACAACATGTCTTTGACAGTCGTTAGCAATGGATCCAAAATGGAGCCCTTCCTAGTCAAGACAGGAGTCAAGCAAAGCCATGTCATCACTCCAACCCTTTTCTCCATTTTGCTTGATGTTATTCTCCTTCTCATTGCTGACAAGCTCCTCTTGTCATCCAACTGAGAATGGACGGCAAGCTTTTCAACTCAATCACCTTTGATCCAAGTCAAAGACTATCACTAAATCAGTCACTGAACTCCAATATGCAGATGATTCTGCCCTATGCACCCATTTGAAAGAAGATCTTCAAAAAATAATTGACACTTTCTCTGAGGCCTACAACCAACTTGGCCTGAAACTTAACATTAAGAAAACTGAAGTACTCCACCAACAGGCGCCAAATCATCAGGATTCTGCTCCTGTAATTCAGAGCAATAAAGAGACCCTGGATAAGGTCAAGCACTTCCTTTACCTTGACAGTATCTGCCACAGAAAGCAGACGTGGATGAGGAAATTCAACACTGCCTTCAATGTACTAGTGCAGCTTTTGGACACGAGAAAACGAGTCTTCGAAGATTGTGGGATCAAGAATCAAACCAAGCTTCTCATGTACCAGACCGTTGTTATTCCTGTTCTTTTGTACTGTGCCAAAACCTGGTCACATACAGTAGACACCTCAAGGTTCTTGAAAGATACCATCAACAGTACCTCCAAAAGATATTCCAGTCAAGTGGGATGACTGATGCACCAACATCAGTGTTCTGTCCCAAGCCAAAACCTCCAGTACTGAAGCTATGGTCATCCACCACCAACTCCATTGGGCTTGTCATGTTCTTCGAATGCTAGAAAGCTGACTCCTGAAGCAGGTCATGTTCTCACAGCTGAACCATGGCCATCAGTCAAAGGGTGGGTAAAAAAAGCACTTCAAAGACACCTTCAAAGCCAACATGAAGAAGTGCAATATTATCAAACTCATGGGAAACCAAAGTCCTTGATCGACCAAAATGAAAAAGGACTTTATGACAAGGATACCAGTATTTTGAGAACCAACAGAGACAACAGGAAACAGAGAAATGGGAAAGGAGGAAAGAATGTGTCACAGCCTGTTTAACAATCCAGATCCTCCCCTTCCATTGGGAAAGGTCTGCCACAACTATGACAAGGTCTGTGGATCCTGGATAGGTCTCAGTGGTCACCTGCAGATCCACCAGCGATAACTGGCTATCATTTTATCTAAGGGATCACCAATGACATCGTCAGATATTACCATGTTTCTCTGGTTTTGTTGGATAAGCTGCAGATTAATTAGGGACAGCTGAACTAGCTCCAGTTGCTATAATTTTGGAAGCTGAAAAGGAAAAGTTAGAGTTACAAGGATGATAAAGGAAGGAGACAATCACTGCTGGAAAACCTAAGGAAGTGGGACTTGCTAAGACACTTTCTGAAACTTATTTGACCATGCTCCCCTTCTTTGTGTCTGTAGTAGTTTACGCTGCCAGTCCTCCTGACACACAAGAATCTATACCAACATATGTAGTGGCGATGCTTCACTTGAATCAGTTTCAGCTTTTTTGTTTTTCCTTCTGTTGCACAAATGAGCCAACCATCCATTGCAATAAAAACAAAACTGCGATTGTGATCCATGCTTACAATTAAATGTGCATACCACATCATAGCAAATGGATTAATGTACAAATGGAAATGACTTTGTATAATGCTAAGCAAGCTTAACAGAAATCCGACAAAATGCACAGCGCCATCTAGAGACAAATGTGCATCACTATTTGAGGACCTGATACGTTTGGAGGAATCAGCTTTGCTATTTATTCATTGCTTTGGTAAAACATCCATAGTAAATTCCATCCCTCCCAAAGCTTCTTACGCCTCCCCAGGATACAGTCCACGAATCCCCAGTTTGAGAACCTCTGATCTAAGCTGTACAATGCAGCTCTGCAGAGGCAAACACTTTTGCAGAAGAACCTTTACGACAAGCTTCCGTGCGACTCTCCACCTGCACTGCAGTTTTAATGTATCAGATCCCTGCACACAAACTTGAAAGCTTCTAATATTTTAAAGCCACAAATCTGTCTCTGACAAAGAGTTACTACAGCAGTGGCCACAACTTTTGAGAACAAATTTTATCACCTGAATTTTAATTATGGTAACCAGGTTTCAGAGTCAAAATATTGGTTTTACATTATCATGGTGTTTAATACATATGCTTACCTTAAATGGGGCAAGGACTACCTAGGTTTTATTTTTATATTTGTAAAATACACCTTATCATCAAGTGTATGTACTTAGCTGAAAAATCAAGTACAGAGTTCATTGACCAAGATAAGCCTTCAAGTGACTACCTAAACCCCAATGCAGAGAAACAAAATATAAGATAGCATTCCCAATACAGCCACTTGAGGCAAACCTTTCAAAGAGAGGCGCCTTAAAGCAAAAGTAAAATGTCTGGTAGCTTCCTCTAAGTCTATTATTGCATTAAGATTTGGTCCAACTAGCTGCCTCTAACGAGAGTCTTCGGATTTTGCAGGTGAACGCAGAGTGCACTGCACACTCAATTTCTCCTTTTTGTTAACATTAATGTAGGGAAATTTGAAACAACGAACTACATCTTTCCCAAAAGCTCCATTAGTTTGAAGCTACTGAAATATTCCATTTCTCACTTCAAGTATAAAAGAATGAAGTCCAATAAATACCTTCATAAAAATTCATGATAAATCAACATATTGACAAAATAATAGCTGAGGATGTCAAAACCTTTACAATGGATGGATGTGATCAATAAGGCTAAATGTAAAGAAAATAAGTGTCTATCTTCACATATGAAACATCACGCAAATCAATATGCAAGATTTACATTCAGTTCAAAGGTTTTTAATATATGAACTGCCCAAGGCAAGAAAATATCCCCTTTTGACCCAATAATCCTGCTGTCCCATGAGATAAAAGAAGTTATTTTTTAATTACTATTAATATTCAACATGAAGGGAGATACAGTTTTCCTTATTTAAATTGCTAAGAAGCTCCACTATTCTGACAAATTTTATCTTGGCTTCTAGTGAAGTCTATGAATGTCACCCTTGGGCAGAAAACAAGATTCTTTTGAGAAAATCATTTCTGAATGTCAATTGCATTCTTGTTTAAAAGCAGACATTTTATATATGCTTATAAAAGCATACTGCTGAACAAAAGGAGTCAGAAGAAAAATATTTTGGTAATATGAAAGTAGTTGTGCATTTTAAAACATTTATTTAGATTAAGTAATAATAAAAATACACCTATAAGACCTCTATGTATCCTGACACTTATTTAATCTTACAGTGGTATAATATACAGAACAGCGTTTAAAATCAAACATCCTACAGGAACAATTAACAACTGCCAGTGAATCCATTACAAAAAACTTTTTACCAACACAGTTCAGGGAATATACTCTCAATGATATTCAAGACCTTCACCAAATAAATGGCTATTATAGTATTTACTACTAAGCAAGGGCTATCTTAGAGTTTTATTGGTCTATTTGTAACTTCATAACTTTTAAAACATTCTCCTTTGTAGTTGAACTTAATACTTTGTTTCAGCCCTAATGTAATTTTTGGTGGACAGTCTCAGGCCCAGTCCACACTTACCTTTGCGATTCAGCGGCAGTCGATGGGAGATACGCAAGTGACGCAAATCACTTGCATATCTTCCGTCGACTTTGTAGCGTCTCCTCTGTGCGCCATCCACACTGTGCTGCATCGAAGGGAACAGCAGTTACCACTTACCGGGGTGGTTTTCCTGCGTCGCTTACTAGATCGACTGAACGCGTCTATACAGATCACTCAGTCGATCCAGAGCAATCGATCTGATGGCGGCAAATTTGCACCATCAGTATAGACCCAGCCTCAGTGAGAGCTGTTCCCCTATTCTTGATCTATAGAAGAATAGGGGTGAACACATCTCACCGTGAAAAAGAGGCTTTATAAATTTGTAACTTTAAAATGGACTGATCTTGAGATAAACACATACTTAGGAGGAACATGGAGTTATCCGGGCTTCTTATTAACAGCTCCTAGGTAGCATTTGATGGGAGTTTCTCCTCTAAAAGTTCAAGTGGAAGAGCAAACCACGCACTGGCAAAAAGAACAGGAAGTTAGGGCACATTTACACAACAATTATATTCAAGTCAACTGTACCAGGTTGTAGCATCAATGGTACTTTGCTCATATTCCAATATAGGCTAAAGCTTTGAACATGCCCAATGTACACTATAAATTGTAACAGATCTGCTGACTTGGCTGTAACTGGTACAGGTGGGACCTTAGGGTAAATACAAAGGAAAAAGACTTAAGTTAAAATTAGTTAATCTTAATAAAGGGCTCGAGACCCTGGAGTATATGGAGCATGGTCTAATCCAGTGTGGCATCCCTGAAAGATGCTTCAGAAGAAGACAAAAGAAACCCTGTAGTGGGCAGTTAGAGAATAATGCTCACAGTAGAAAAATAATTTCTCCCACATGTCATTTAGGGTTTGACTTATGCCCTGAAGCACAAGAGTTTGTCTGTTCCAACCCCACGCACCAAATATTTTTTATCCTCATGTTACAGCGATGTTACTCAACACTCGCATTGCATGTCTAAATCAATGAGTTCTGTGTTATTACTACTTTATTTTATTCTCTGATTATTAAGTGAATCTTTTCCCCACATTTTACTCTATTAATTGATATTTGCACACACTAATTGCTAACTGAACAGAAGAGGCAGACCTGGATAGCTGAATGAGCATTAGTGCCTGTATTTCTTATTTCAGTTACCTCCTTGGAAAAATACTAAAGTGCTTTAAATGAGCGTGAGAGTCTTAAAAAGCAAGCACTAGATTAGCCCTGTTGTATTTCAGATTTTCATTTTCTTCTCTTTTTAAAATTCACATAATGAAATAGAGGTCTTCACTTTCAAGGTAAACTGTCTTGAGGATACAAGTAATCTATTATTCCCTGGGGCATCATGGTTTCTAATTAGCATTGCCTCTGCAAGGGAACTAACAGTAATAGTTTAGTTTATTCTTACTAACACTTTCATTTGCCTTTCTTTCTGCTAAAGGCACATGATCAGCTGCCCCTCCTCTCTACCAGGAAATTATTTTTGTGCTTAACAAACAGTTCTACCTCATTTCTAATCCAGATTGACATATTGGAGCTACTACCTGAAGCCCTAACCCCACAGGATTCTGTGGCTGACTTTCAGTCTGCAGGTACATTTTTCTTTTTGCACAGTGCTAATCTTCTGCTGCTTTGAGATTTGCATTAACCTGGCAGGCAACAGGAAGCACAAGGGTTTGTAGTCCATTTGCAAGTGGATACAAGTTGTGAGCAATCCCAGGGGAAAGTAGCATGAAACTGACAGGCACCGTAAGAGCTCATGAAGTTTGGCTTCAGAACCATCAATCAGGAATATCTTACTGGTAGTATTCCCAGAAGCTTTATAATGAGCCACAAAGTGCAAAGACAAAACAGAAAACACTGAACATGGAATGGTAGAGAAAGAACAAGGGATGCAACTCACCTTTCAGCGAGGACACTTTAACCCTTAATTGGTACAGAAACACCCAAGAGTGTTGCTGAACATTTTCATAATTAAGATTTATTGAATACTGCCAGCCCTTATTCGACGGGTAACCACAACTACTATTAGCACTGTTGCGGTTTTTTTGGTACTATCTTTATGGTACTGTCTTTATCATCTGATTTTTTCATAGGCCTACAGGAACAATCAATCACTTCTTAAAGGTTTTTACTGAAAAAAAATGTAGTAACAGCAATTTCTAATAACTACAACAATATGAAAATAAGTGTATTCCTATTCGTATTTTTGTACACCAGTTATAGATATAACAATATAAATACAGCTACTAAAAAATCCCATCTACAATAGTTACAATCATTAATTTAGGACAACTGCCAACACAAATTAATTTAGATTATTTGTATTTTGTTTTCTTATTTAAACTGGTATTTCTAGCCTTATATTTCCTGATTATTGTGAGAGCTGACATATTTGGGCTAAATTGTTCTGTAACTGTTGCACTGGAGTCACTGGACAAATAGAGCAATATGTTAAATAAGGATCGCTTTTTATTTTTAAATTTACTTTTTAATTTTGATTACTAAATACAAACAGTTTAATGGGTTTTTTTTAAATGAAGTCTTGTGGACAGAGCCTGACACAGATGCAGGTCCCACTGGAGCACCTGAAAACCTTTGCCAAATGCAGTGCAAAACAAGCCACCTGCTCCCCCTAATAGTCAAGAAAAGAACATGTCGGCTCTACCTTACTGAAGTAACAACGACAGTGGTGGAATTAAAAACAAAAACAAAAAAAAGGAACCAGACGGGGCTCAGACTTTTTCTAGTTGCAGGAACAACAGTCTCATTTAGCCCTCCAAAATGCCAACTTACACAAAACAAAAAACAGAAAGCTCTTTGAAAAAGACTATCTTGATCCCTACAAAAATTTGTCTCACCAGTAGGGACGAAAGGGGAGTCATCTTGAGAAGCTGTCATATTTAGCTAAAACTTTTCAGTAATGAGCAACCATTAGACCTACATACATTCTTAGCTCAAAGAAGCAAAAAAACTTCAGAAGAACTATCCAGACTTACAGTCATTTATCAAACAGAACTCTTTGCTGGAAAAAACATTGAGAACTCCAAAATCAAGTCAAGATTTCAAATAATCAGTATTTATGAAATTCCAGATTATACTGATTCTGCATCCCAAACCATAGCAAATCCTATCCTTTAGTGTCTGGAACTAGATACGGCCAGTGATCCTATACAGATGGAAAGGAATTGGATTGTCATCATGACTGATTTATGTGACAGAAAGAAAATCATGAAAAAAGCTATCTAGATATCTAAATGGCCTCCATTACTATAGCATACTACACTTTGATTCATTAAACAATGAGCTAACCAGGTTCCATCCTCACCCTTTTAGAAATATTTCCTAATTAATTATTTCAATCTTCTGGATTTTGTTTTGGTAGTTATAAACTAGATTGTCATGAGAGTTTTCTTTAGCTAGATCAAAGTACACCTATACATTTTTACCTACTACTACATTTTAAAAATATCTTTCTTCAGAAAAACAAGGTGAGGTCAGTTCTATTGGAATGCCTTCTAAAATGTAATAACTTTTTTTTAAACTTGTACTTGAAATTTATTTTGTGTTTGTTATTCATTTGGATCCACACAAATCCAACTTTTGACTCACAAAAAAGTGTACGTGGCTTGTTATTAAATAACATCTAAAGAAGAGTCAAGAACTACTGTCCCCAGGATTAATGGACTATAGAAAAGATGGCTTTTCCATCCATTTGTCACTTTCCATTGACATTCCCTGCATGAAGGAGATTAGTTATATACATATATTAGTGAAGCCAGGCCTCAATTTTTGCTTTCTCACTTCAGTATTCGATTACGTAGCCATGACTATTTCTTTCATTAAAATAAATTCATGAACTGGATTTTTAAATCTAATTCCTAAATCATCGCTATTTTAATTTCAAAGAGGAACAGAGATTGGATTACATCCCACCAATCTGGTGTTCAAATCAAGTACTTTCTGAAAACATCCACTCAATATGCAGTGGCAGTCAAAACAGCTAACAGAATTTTGGAATCATTAGGAAAGAGATAGATAATAAGACAGAAAATATAGCATTGCCTCTTTATAAATCCATGGTACGGCCACATCTTTAATGCTGTGTGCAGATCTAGTCACCCTATGTCAAAAAAAAAAAAAAAAGAATTGGAAAAGGTATAGAAAAGAACAACAAAAATAATTAGGGGTATGGAAAAGTTTTAATAAGAAAGATTATTAAGATTGGCACTTTTCAGCTCTGAAAAGAGACACCTAAAGGGGGATAAGATAGAGATCTATAAAATCATGATTGGTGTGGAGAAAGTAATTTAGGAAGTGTTATTTACTCCTTCTTATAACACAAGTAGGGGTCACCAAATGAAATTAGTAGGCGGCAGGTTTAAAACGAACAAAAGGAAGTATTTCTTCATACAACACACAGTCAACCTGTGGAACTCTTTGCCAAAGGATGTGGTGAAGGCCAACACTATAATGGAGTTCAAAAAAAAACCCATCAATGGTCCATCAATAGCTATTAGCTAGGATAGGCAGGGCCTGCTGTTTGCCAGAGGCTGGGAATGGCCAATGGGATGGATCACTTGATGATTATCTGATCTCTTCATTCCCTGTGAAGCACTTGACACTGGCCATTGTCAGAAGACAGGATACTGGGCTGGATGGACCACTTGTCTGACTCATATGGGCATTCTTATGTTCTTAACTGATAAGTATCTATGAATGTCTATTTTCTGTAGCTTCCAAATAAATGCCTGAAAGGATTACTCTACATATACTAGTTTTCATTTTATACATCTAAACTTCTGTAGTGGCCATAGGATTTTAATTAAACTAAAATATGAGTCCAGAAGCTACCTTTTATCTTTAAATAAGTTGTTTTCCTGCAATGAAGTTGAGAGAGGAACCTGTCTAGGGCATGTGCTCTAATGGATTTATTAAAAGAATAAGCAAGCAGACATGAAACTAAGTAAATATGTCACTAACTAATTTACTTCTAATTTCCCTAAACTAATCATATTTAACACAATGCAATGATCAAATTAAGGATACACTTTCAATTCAAACAGTAGATCAGTGGTTCAATATATCTGACTCACCAATTACTACAGTAAGTAATTACATCAATTTATAAGGATAACAAGAATTACTACAATACTTGACAGGAAAGTTAAGAAAAAAATGCTCCTCTTTTAATCTAATCTAATCAATAGGGTTAAGAGTCTGCTAAAAGTAGAAGTTGACTTTCCCTTTTGTCTTAAAAGAAGTACAGTTCTTAGAATGATTTCTTTATAGCTTCCCACTTTGGTATTCTCCACCTTAAGTTTGTCTGAACATATAAGCTATGTTGGACTATTTACTTCTGATATGTGTACAGTACAATCATTTCAACGCTGTAGTTGTGCCACTGTAGTATAGATGCTCCATGCATTGATAGAAAGTTTTTCTGTTGACGTAGGTAATTCACTTCTCCAAAAGGTGGTAGCTAGGTCAAGGGAAGAATTCTTCAGTGGAACTAGCCACTTCTACACCAGAGGCTAAGTCAACTTCACTATGTCTTACAGGGCGTGAAATTTTTCACAGCCCTCAGTGATATAGCTAAGGGGACTTAATTTTTTATGTGTAGACCTGGCCTCAGTTTATTCCACTTCCCACACCAAGACCGTGTCTACGCTCCAAAGTTTGGTCAAGGGAAGTTTCACTGGCTTATTGCCACTGACTTTTGTATATCACTTGGGTGCATGCATACTTGGCTGCTTGTGTCGGTGCTGCACGTACCGACGAGTGGTTGCATCAATGGAAAATGCAGTGTACCAGGGGTAGGTAGCCCATTGTGCTTTGCACTGCCATCTAGCTGAATGCCTTATGAGACATCTTCACAGGACTTTGTGACATACCAGTATTTCACTAAGAGTCTTCAAGAACTTGGGGGGCAAATTTCCCCAGTTTCTCCATCTCGTAATTATTGTGCCTTTTTTAAAACTTTCAGTTACATGTCACTTTTTGGTCTCCACCTTCACTCTGGCAGAAGCATGGGCCCTGCAGAGCTCAGTGCAGTTCTGATGGCCATTGCTAATACAGGACATATGATACTCCTGTATTTTTAGAACTGGAACAAGTACTATTACAACTGGGCTTGTGATGAGGAAACTGCAGAGATGTTCAAGCACAATAACTAGATGCTGATGGACACAGTAAATGAAAATGCTGGCATTCACAGATTAGCTCCACCCAGTGGATCACTGCTTCTGGGCCTGAGAAACCAATAATTGGTGGAATCGCATCATAATGAAGATTTGAGATGATGAGCAGAGAATGTAGAATTTTGGATGCAAAAAGCCACATGCCTGGATCTATGTTCAAGGTTGTTCCAGACTTTCAGCAAAAGGACAACGAAGTAACAGCTGTGATGATAGTGGAGAAGCGAGTGGCAATCACACTCCAGAAGCTTGCAATGCTGGATTGCTTTTGGTCACTGATCAATCAATTTTGAGATGAAGAGTCACAGCGTGGGCTGTCCTAATCCAAGTGTGTAAAACCCTTAGGCATACCCTGCTGCACAGGACTGCAACTCTTGGTAATGTGCAGGAAACTGTGGATGGATTTGCAGCAGTGGAGTGCACACTGCAGTGGGGTGATAGACAGCACACTTCCCTCTCCTGGCACACTCCCCTCCTGCCACTGAGTGCACAAAGTTCTATGCAAGTTCTAGTGGATCACCAGATACATTTCACTGATGTCAATGTGGGTTGATCAGGAAAGGAGCATGATACCCTTTAAGAACACAAGACTCTTCCAGAAGAAACATTCTTCCCTGACCTGCACATTCTCATTAGTCATGTTGAAATGCCAATGGTGATTCTGAGGCTCCTAGCCTATCCTGGATCATGAGGCTCTATACTGACTACCTCAACAGCACCAAAAAAAAAAAAAAAAGATTTAGCTATTGGCTCAGCAAGTGCAGGATGACTGCTGAATGTGCTTTTGGTAGATTTAAGGTTTGCTGGTACGGTTTCCCCTCACTGAGTTCCAATCTAGTCAGTAAACTTCCCCAGTAACTGCATGTTGTGTAATTCATGGTATCTGTGAGGCAAAGGAGGAAAGGCTAGCGGCAGGGGGGAGAGGTGAGGTGGACCAGCTGTCTTCTGCATTTGAACAGCCAGATACAAAGAATCAGCCGTGGAGCTATATGGCTGAGGGAGGTCTTAAAATACCATTTTAACCATCATCCATAGTGGTGTGATGCTTTTGAGAACTAGTTTGTCATGTGTACGAAGCTTAAATTTGGGTGATTATTGACTCTAGTTACGAATTCTGTAAGGCAATTATAATGCTTGGGGTCAACTAATAAATGTACTCTGAGTTTTCAAAAAAGAATGGCTACTCTCATACCTGTTGATCTTCAAGAGGTGTTGCATATGTCCATTATACTAAGTTCGTGCACCAGTGTCACACAACTTTCCATGGGTACAGATGGACATTCCTGCAACCTGGTGCCCTCGTGCTCCTAGCAAAGGGGCTAAAAGGCAGAGTCACACCTTCAGCTGCTTCATACTAGACCCTTAGATGAGAGAACCCAATGCACAAGAAAGGAGGATGGGTCACATAATGGATATACACGACACACCTCAAAGAACAAGTTACGTAAGTCAGTGATTGCATATGTCCATTACACTAGGAGACTCCCAGACAGGACTGCAGAACTGCTTTTCCTGTGGTAGTGTCTTCCCTGGATGCAGCAGTAATTGCATAACATCTAGCAAAGTTGGGGAGTGAGGACTCAGTTGCTGCTCTGCAAATGTCCACAGTCAGGGAATTACCCACAAACACTAGGAATGTTGAGTGTGCTCTAGGTGAATGAAGACACAGCTTTTCTGGAGGATTGACAACCTTAGTGCTGCAGGCTCTTGTAGCACACATGACAATACAGCTGGTGATTCACTTGAACAGTTGTGCTGTTACCAGATGCCCCCTCATTCAGTCTGTGTAGGAGATGAATACTTGATCCCTGTCCCGAAAAGCTTGCCATCTACACTGACTACAAAAACATCTAGGAATTAAAGCAGATGGGAGTGGGGGAGGGAGAGAAGCCAATACGCCACTCCCTTAAACAAGAGTATCACAGCTATTAACCCCTGAAACACATCCTCCACCCTAAAAAAGCAACTCTGCATTAAATGCCCATGTAAATAACCTTCCCTCTCAAAAACATCCCTTTCATAACTACCCTCCCCCGCCACATGCATCCCCAGCCAAACCTTGCCGATAATATGAAAGTTCTATCCTAATGAGGGATGTGTGACCCATCGCATCTCTGTATAGGTCCCTTGCTGCCTCTTCTGTTTCTTCCTCTGCTGCTACTTATGAGTCTTCTGTGTTTGTCACCTACCCTCCTGCCCCTTCATGTGATCTGGGAGTTTGTAAGGGTCCTGCAAAGAAGGGGGACAGCATGCCCAAAAACATTTTGCTTAGCTGGAATCTTCTGGAACAGTAGCAGTTAGAGAAGAACTGAATGGATACTGGTTGATTGAAATAAAAGAGATACTTCATAACTGAGACAGCATTCCATAAGTGGTGAGATATTAATAATGGGGACATAATAAATTGTGCACAGTCAGCAAAAATCAAAATCACTTGCATAGAAATCTTTTTACCAGACATGAACAGAGGAAAACTGTTAAAGCTAAGTGCAAATTTGTTCTTCTGAATATGTGACATATGTGGATAGAATGGAAAAACATGTTAAATTCATGTGGTGGATATCCAGTTATTCTCAAGAACAGATTATTGCAGTCAAACACCAAGAAAGGGAAAACTATTCTGCACCAAAATCTGTTTTCTGTTGTGCATTCTCCTTCTACTTCATCTTTAGATGCATCAACAAAAAGCATAGATGAAGATAGCAATATGAGTGACAATGAAAGTGAAGCTATCTTCATCAAAATATTGCTAACTCCATTTCTTCATCTTCTAATAAGAATTTTGCAACTTCATCTGCTTCAGCAACAAAAACTCCTACTCTTGGAAAGTCTTCAGACATTCATCAAATCGGTATTAAGTTCTGGACAAAATGTCCCATGACCGGAAAAATGATGTTGGCCATATGTTTGCTAGAGGTATTTATGTCACTAATACAACATTTCATATAGTCTAAAATGGTTGGAACTTTTTCATAAAATGTGTCCAATTTACAAAGTTCAGTACGCCCTTGCTATAACGAACCCCTGAGATCCAAGCCATTTGTTCGGTATATCTGGGGTTCATTACAGCAAGAGGATGTGGGATAGCTCTTCCGGTCCCAGGGCTGGAGCTGACAGTGTTCCTCCAGCCCCGGGGCCGCTGGGAGGAGGGAGTGTTCCTCCAAACCCATACTGTATTGAATAATTTTTGTGAGGAACCTACAGGCCTGTATCCTATATGATTAGCTAGAATAAGTCAGCAGGAGTGCTTGTAACCTTTGGCATAGATAAATAGCCTAAGGGTTACTCTTTTTGACTTTGTGGAACTGAATGTATTTACCAGAATTTGGGACATACCGGTAACTAGAAGGTACGCTACAAGAATATGGAAGTAACGGTCTAGGCCAAAAGTAATGGGAGAGTAAGATAATTGGTATTAGTATGTATGGATACGCTATTAATATTTATGAATTGGCTAGCCTATATACTAAAATTTATGTAGGTGGGGAAATGAGATTTGGGCATGGAAGGTTGGGCACTGACATGAATATTCAGGATAGTACCAAGACCCTATAAGGCAAGCCACCATGTGGAGACAACCTTTTACTTTTTGAGCTTTTTAGATCTTTAGTTCCTCTTTGTTTGGCTCTCAGTTATCAGTTTAGTTTTTTCAGAATTACTTAGCTACTCCACATCCACCTTCCTTCTTCACCATCTCGGCACTGAGGAACCTGGATCATTGGAATGCCAGGCTGGTCTTTTGTCTCTTGTCACCAGGTTACCAAGGAAGAGTGAGGGTATGCTAGTTTAAGTAGCTTTTGTAAGGAATGTTACCACAGGTACCCCTAGAATTATATTATTTTTTCTTGATTCTGTGGTTTGGAGCTTTGATAACTTTTTCCTTTATTTTAATAAAAATCTCTAAAGCCTGGTGCTGTCCTCAGTGTGAATGTCCTTACCACCCACCCCCACGGTCCTTACAAGTTATTGAACTCTTTATATTGTCTAATTCTGTAACCTGATTTTGGGACAAGAACCTAAGTATCTTCTCGTCAGATCATTGACAAGTCTATGATAAATCAGCCCTCTAAAAATGAGTTTAACAGTACCAAATAGGAAACAGCTTGCAAGAAGTCTTTGGAATGCCGAAGCAGGTGATGTGAAAAAGAGTTGGTGATCTCATTACACAAGCTTCTCATGTCTCTCTAGTGTCTGTGAATACTGATCCATCTATCAAAGAAAATGTCATCAACTTAACTGTAACAACTCCACAACCCAGTGTTTTACTAACTCTAGTGCTCAACTGAGCAATATATTGCTGACCATTTTAAAAGTAACCAGTGAATTGGGACCACAGAAGGTTATTTAGGTTGTGACCAACAAGGGCTAATATGAAAGTTGCTTTGGCTAAGTTGATGAGTATCCACACCTTTTGTGTTATGGATTTGCTGCCCATACAATGCAGCTTTTCACTATTGATGTTGAAGATCTGACAGCGTATTACATGTGTCAAAAGTGAAAAGCATTATCAAGTTTTTAAAAAACAAACAAGTACCAGCAGCTATTTTTCAGAGTCATTTAGTACAGCACTCAATTTTATCCACATTAAGCAAGCCTTGTGGTACTCAACAGGCATCTTCTATTAAATGTCTCCAAGATCTTTAAATATGCAAGACTCTTCCATCAGCTGCTGTTGAAGAAAGGGCCCCCGGGAAATCCACAATAATATTTTTGATAATTATGCCTTTTGAATGCAAAACTAAAATTTATTTAACTGTTTTAACCTGTAGCTGAGTTTATTTGGAAAATAGAAAATAGTAACTGTACACTGTCTGATGCCAAGACCAAATTCCTGAACATTAAGAAACATAACTGAGAATATGGGTAGGGTTTTGTGGCCTGCCTTGTGCGGGAGGTCAGACTAGATGATCATATTGGTCCCTTCTGACCTATGAGTCTATGAGTCTATGAATACAGCCCATTTACAAAAATGAAAAAATAAGATAATGGACAAATATCACAGAAATATCAAGTGGTCACTCCAGGACATAATGATGCCTACCTTTTTGATCCATACTTCCAGGCCAAGATCTTTCTGATGACAAATTTGATTCAGCCTGTGATATCACACAGGCTGTTGAAAATTTTAAAGGATGTGCGGACAATTAGGATGGAGGTAGTAAATTTAAAGCAAGAAGCAGTCCGTTCAACCATAAAGCAAATCATTCATGCAAAAATCAGAAATAGACTGCAGACCTCCACTGCTGAAAAGCTGGTGACCGTGTATCAAAATTCAAGATTAGAGACAAAAATGGCAGATGAAGAGTTGATTCATTATTCGCTAGATGAAGAGGAAGAAGGGAATACTGATTAATGTGGTGATGATGATGATGAAAGAGAAATAGACGAAGCAGTTGAAACTGATAAAGAAAATGAAGATTGTAAAAAACAAGATGCTTGAAGAGTTGGTCTGCTGCCTGACTAGTATATGTGCATTTTAAAATATCTTTTTTCTTTTATATTTTCTATGACTATTTTATTTCTGTTTAATTTCAGTTTTTTTCTTTGGTCACCTTAGTCCTGAATAATGCTCACATTTGAATGCTAACCTAACACTGGTTTAAAAAAAAAAAAAAAAAAGGTAATTATTTCATTTTTTAGAACCTCAATTAATTATTTTTTGCATTTCTCTGTGTTAAAATAACTCAGTTAAGAAACTTTTTTTTGTAATTAGGCATGAGTATCCAAAGCTAAGTCTACTGGAAAGGCTTATTCTTTTTTGTTACTGTTCTAATAACTTGGTGCTTTAAAATATTTGACATTTCTAGATTGATGAAATGCCCAACCCTGCTATACCTGTTTAATAAAGATCAAAGAGATTTCATATAAAATACACCCTCTCCTGTCTCATGTTCCAAAATGACTGAACTAATTTTACTAATACTACAAAAAGGTAGATTTCTCCTTTGGGCAACGATAAGTCTGGGAAATTTCAGCCTGAAAAGTGAAAGATTTAAAAAGATGGACTAAGGAAAACAGGTGACAGAATGGTAAATTAAATACAGAGGTTCCTACCACAACATATAATCTAGGTAAATTCTGTCTATTCCCTCTTTTAATCCAATTTTTTTTTCAATCTGAAATAAATAAAAGTCAGATACCCTAGTAATAAGAGGTTCCATCCCTTGGCTAATCAAGGATTTCTCAAGAGTTAACAGGATAGGAATTGCTTTAGCATTTAGGAATCAGCTTGAATGAAAACATGAATATTCTGTGAAAAAAATTACATTAATCTAGCTCAGGACATAAAATAGATGTATTAGTTTCAATCTCTGAGAGAAAAGAGGTGATCAAAATGAATATTTTAGATAAACTCATCTCACCAGAAGGAATTTCTTACAGGTAACATACATAGCTTTATTGTAGAAGTTAGAGAAAATATCTTCCTCTCCATAACTGAGGGTGGATTCCTCCCTCTCTATGACTCATGCTTATAAGGTATTGTTTATGAAGGTATTGTTGGAACCATAGCTGCGGTTGGACAATCACATAGCAGTCAGGATCAGAAATGCTATTCTGTCACATCTGAATCTGGCTAGGAGATGGTGGCAGTTTCTTTCACACAAACTGCAAGTCATGCTTTTGTCATCTCAAGATTGGATTGCTGTAGTGTGCCCCATGTGGAGCTACACCTTACTATTCAGATCACCTCTGCAAGAGGACATTGCTTCTGTGCCCCATTATTTGCACTTTGGTTTCAGAATTAAGTTTAAGGTGTTAGCTCTAACTGGAGACCAACTCTGATGGAGAAGTCTGATGTAAACCAAGATCTATGAAGGGTGGGAAGTTCTGTTAAGGCTGATGTGTGTTGGCTTTTTACCAGTTTTTTATTTTATTTATGTAATTATTACAAAAACCATGTAGAGGCCTGTAAGTGGTGTCTTTTATACAAATACACATTTGGGAAGTGAAAGCAGCAGAAAAAACCCATAAAACGATACAGGACAAGACAGACAAAAGATGTCTGTCTTTACCCTTCTTATGAAACTATTACTATTCAGCACATTTAATAGCGTGGATTTCATCTTGAAAACTGAGCAAACACATCCCCATCTATTAACCGTGTTTTAACTGGCAATAACGTATAGGAGTCCTGTGTACTCTCAGACAACTGCTGTTTTATCCTAGAAATGGCTGCACTTCAGGAACAGATGAAAAGGTATAATGCAGGCTACCAGTGAGCTGTCGAAGTTGGAATGCTTTAAGAAGAATGACATTATATAACACTAAACTAAAGCAGAACAGTGGACTGGCATGTAACATGCAACAGTTAGGGGCACAGCCCTTCCCCTCCATTCCATTTTCCCAGAAAGGACAGAAGATGATACGGTAATTGCTACAGAGTGCAGGTCTGAAGAAGGTAACGTCAGTATTTGATATCAAAATGTCATAGTTTTGTTAGTACCGCCACGGCCTATGACTTTTGTTGTAGCTCTCTTCACATGTCAGGTAGGGTTAGTGTAAGGATATAGAAATGCTGCTATTTGATCTGCTGAGTTATGTTTAGTTCTAGGTAGGCCTTGCTTTCAAGCAAATTAAAGACATACAAACGCCAATGTTTACATACAGAGCTGTGTATGTGCAGACTAGAAGCAGGACTTCTACTTTATTCTGTCCTTTAATCCTCATCTCCCATCTAATTTACAACTATCCAATAGCTCCCCACTACCATATAGAAAACTCTGCACATCATCTTGAATCCACTCTTGTACTTTCATTGAAATACATTCACCTGAGACTAGAGAGCAGACCTTCATCCAATTTAATGGCACAGGCCACAGACCACAACATCTACCCTCCATGTACGATATACACACACACTTTGATCCCATTCACCAATCCACTAGTATGAGCTAGAAATTTTACTGTACTAACACTTCCAATATTAGTGAGAGACCCCAGGCTTCACAGAAATTCTCCATGTTCATCTAG
Organism: Mesoclemmys tuberculata; assembly: GCA_007922155.1. Taxonomy (NCBI): domain Eukaryota; kingdom Metazoa; phylum Chordata; order Testudines; family Chelidae; genus Mesoclemmys; species Mesoclemmys tuberculata. Next base: position 102,087,964 of record ML675603.1, on the reverse strand, counting down.
AACATATAGATAACAGATGTCTCTGAAGAACCTACATACAGTTATACTGAGATACTGGTGACTGCTTGGATCACCAATCTCTGAGACTGGGTGGGAAGGGATCCTTCAAATTAACGTAACCATCAGGATGAGTTAATTAGAAACTCTGCACCTTAGGGCTTGTCTACACTTGCGATTATACCAGCAAAACTTTGTTGCTCTAGAGGTGTGAAAAAACCACCCCCTGAGCGATATACGTTTTGTCAGCACAAGCACAAGTGTGGACAGCACTATGTTGGCGGGAGACGCTCTCAGCCAATCTAGCGGCTGCTGCGTGTTTAGGGGGTTTTATTATGTCAGCGGGAGAACTACACTTGCGCTTATGCCAGCAAAATTTATATCGCTCATGAGTGTAGACAAGCTTTAAGGCAGAAGGGGGGTTTGAACCGAGCCAGCAGTTTGGACTGAGTACGCAGAGGGATTTGCAGATTGTAATTTATTTTGAGGTCGGAGCAAGGGAGGGATAGGGAGAAGAACACAGAAAGTGGGGAGGGAGAGAGATTGAGAGGAGTAAAAGAAGATCAAGAGGTGACTTGATTATTTGTTTCAATAAATGGATTGGTCTACTTTTGGGCTATCAGCCCAATAAACATATTTGGCTAATTTTGAAGTGACTTTGAGCTATTAATGCAGTAGCAATCTGGCAGAAAGCCAAACAGTAGCCTGTGAGTACAGCATGATCCAGGAAAAGTGAGAACGTAGCTTTGAGTTTGTTGTTGGCTAAAGAGAACAGGGGACATATGCTATGAAACTGCACCATTCATTCACAGTTCCTCCTGCTTTTGGAGAAGCAGGACTTTGCAAGGACCTTTCTTGTAAATAAACAAGATTGCATCAAAGAAAATACCAGACTCCATCAATATCTATTTCCAAATGGAATATCCTCAAGGCCCTGAACTGTGACTAGCTGCTCAGGTTAAAAGGGGGCAACAAAACCATTGCAAAATGAGTTTGATCCCATTATAATTGACTGAAAGGACAAGTGCTGGCAACACTGTACAACACAAAACCATATAATTAAGAGCCATACACATATATACCAGGACACATTTCAGAATTGTTTTCTAAGGCAATTAGAGGGAGTGGCCAGCAGCAACCATGGTACCACAGCTGTACATGCGGTATGTACCATTGGCAGTGACCACTGAGGAGTAGACAGGCTAAGTAAAGAACTCTTCCAACACCAAAGAATCCAACATATGGTTCAATACACTAAGGGAGGTCCTGGAAACTGAAGAAATAAGCCCCACTGTTCAGCTGCAGTGTAGATGCCATAGTAGTACTTATCATACAGAGTTGCAGATTAACAATTGCATAGTAGTCATGCACAAAATTTTAAAAGATTTATACTGAAATATATACCCTCCTATCTGAATTTGGATGGGACCACAATCCTCAAAATTGTCATTTAGCTATTTGAGTTACTTGAGAATAAAAAAAGACGCCTACATTTTTCTTAAGGGGGAAAAAATGAACTTTTACAATAAATAAGTTTGCAATGCTCCATAACCATATACCTGAAGGAATTTAGCTTGGTCTTTCAAAGGAAGATTTGGCTTTGGGATGAGACCATGCATACAAAGTTACAGCCTAAAAGGACATTTTTCATGAAGTTATGAATAACTGAAAAGTGAAAAGGTTTATTACAAAGATTTCTTCTAATTTAAGTCCTAATGTTTGCTCCATATGAAAGGTAATACACACACAAATGAAAACCTAAGACTGTCAAACCAGAAGAGAATTTCATATGTTTAATACATATTTCTCAGTATTTGGGGACTTGTTCTTTGAATTATCAATGTAAGAATGATAGGATTAGTTTCTGTTAAACACTACAGCCAGAGAGAGTTGTTACAAGATAAATAGGCCAGTGTATTGTTTTATGTTAAAATCTTGAATATAAAATATCCAATAGCTAAAAATTAAACAGGATTACATATGTAAATATTTGTATGATTTTAACAAACATTGCTGTCATTTGGCAGCCTAAAACCTTTAAAATGAAAAAAATCCTATCCTATCTTAATTATACTGTTTTTAACTAAACCAGCTTTAAATGTCAATCAGAAGTAATCCCTGAGAAACCCACACACTTGCTGAGCTGCCTTCACTAATTAATGGATCATTAGTAAGAAAGAACCCCTTACTGCTACCCTGAGCACCACATACTGTCTTAATTACCTTTGAAAAGCAACCAATTTGTCTTTCACTCATTGGGTCTGAAATCCCAAGTGAATTGACTCAAAAAGCTTCATGTATAAAAATGTTTTAAGAGAACTTCATTTTAGACATCAGTCAAAAAAAATTTTTAAAAATGGGGACAGAATTTTCACCAAGATTTAAGAAAGGGGGTTTTAATAGTTAACTAAAAAAAACCCCAGTTAAATGCAAAGTTGAAGCAATAACAGCACAATTAATATAGCAAGTAGAAAAACAATCCTTATAGGATCACAAATTTCCATATATCAATCAGACTGTCTCTCTGCAGCTTTTGACACAGCTGGTCACGATGTACTGCTGATCTGATTACATGACATAGCTGGAGTAGATGGCACAGCACTACAATGGTTAGTCATTCCTTTTAAATAGTACCCAGAGAATAATTTCCTCTTCCCTCGAAATCTTTGCCTGCAGAGTCCCCAAGGAATGAAATCCATTCCTCTTCCTGTCGGATAGCTACATGAGACCACTTGGAGAAGTAGCAACATGCCAGGCACTCAACTGCCAATAATTTGCCAACACAGTTGCATCTCTCTTTTTCCACAGACGCAAACACACAATCTCAAGCCAAGCATGACTAAAGCGATGCTAAGCAAAAAAGACAAGACACTGAAGCATTGACTGGGTTACTGTATTTTCCTTTACAAGGGCATGTGGTCAAGCCTCCCCCCAGCCCGTTGTGTGTCAAAGTTGTGCGATGACACAAGTTCATGTCTGACTCATCTCTTAGGCTTTGTCTATATTATGCAGACTTTTGTCGACTAAACAGTGGAGGTATACATACAAAAATGTTCCTCCTGCCAATATAACTCCCCTGATATGCTTACATAATAAAACCACGCTGACGAGAGGCATAGAGCCTTCTGCGGTGTACTTAGAGCAACGCACCATCAGTATAGACACTGCACTTGGTTATGTCACCCTAATTGGCCTCCAGGAGGCATCCCACAATGCCCATCCTGACAACTCTGGTCAGAAGTTTTAACTCTGCTGCCCAGAAGGTATACAGGTATGTGCTCCTCCTCCATTTAAAGGCCTGGGAATTTTTGAAATTCTTCTGCCTGTTTGCTTGGCGTGCACAATTCACGCAGCATCTTCCCAGCTGAGCATGCTAGCTTTCTGCAGCAGACACACTCCCGCCTGAGCACACCGGAGATGTGGGATCTGTGGGGAGAAGAGGCTGTGCAGTTGCAACTTTGCTCCAGCCATAGGAACTTTGATACTTCCAGGCTGATTGCTAGTGGCATGCAGGAAAAGGGGGCATGAAAAGGAAATGTAGCAGAGTTGTGCTAAGATCAAGGAGCTGAGGCAGGCGTACAGAGGGCAAAGAAGGCCAACCATCACTCTGGTGAGGAGCCGATGACATGCTTCTAAAAGGAGCAGCATGCCATCTTTGATGGTGACCCTACCTCCACCCCCAAGAGCCCTGTGGATACTGTGGGGGGGGTCTGGAAGCAGAGGCCAGTGGACTCAAACCCAAGGACGAAGTGAGGGACGAAGAAATGGAGCTAGAGGACGATGTGGAGCACATGACATGCTCATCCTGTTTGATGGAGAGTCAGGACCTCTTTTTCACCCCCGAGGAGTCTAGTCAGTCCCAGCATTCCGGATCCAGCACATGTGAAGCAGGAGAGTGGAGATCCGGGAAGCGTTTATTTCACTTTGACACCCAGAGGGATAGGAGATTGAGTCTGATGTCCTTTGTTATATTGTAGAGGAGGGATAAGAGAGAGAAATTAACAGAGCCTATACAGCAACGCAGTGGGGGCCCTGCAGAAAAGTTTGTTAACGTACACCGGGACGTCCCGGGAATCCTCCATAGAGATTTCTAGGAAAAGCTTTCCTGTAGGTATTCTGTAATCCTCTGACAAAGATTCCTTGGCAGAGCTGCCTTGTTTCTCCATGCCCCCATCCATAGGAAACACTGCCATGCCATACAGCAATTATTTCTGCATGGACCAGAGTGGCCCACAGGCAAGCCACATATGGAGCCAGTATGAAGTCACATGAATGCAGGAGATGTACCCTTGCATCCTGGGTTACCCTTAGGAGTGAGATATTGAGTTTGATTATTCTAGTCTGTGGAAAATGGTACAGATATTCAGAATAGTCTCTCTAGGTGTTTGAAGTAACCTCCTTTGCAAACCACCCAGACCCTTTGTCCTTCTTGCCAATTCCACCCTCCTCTCGGCGAACTCACCGTATTTGGGACTCATGCCAAGTTGTGTGCTAGCCAAGGGACAGTGAGAAAGAGGTGTGTGTAACTTTTGTGATTCACGGCTGTAAGTGCACTCATGATACTGTCTCTCTTCATTGTTTCTTTGGCACCTGCAGATGTGCCCATAAGGACCCACTCTTCCGCACTGGCGGAGTGCCTCTGTTAAACAAAGTGGCAAACCAGGAGGAGTTAGGAGGATATGTTTTGCCAAGTGCTGCAATCAACAGATACAGCAGATAGCGAAACAAGAGTGAGGACGGAGACAATTAATGAAAAACTCAGGATGGATAGCCTGGACAGGAGACAGGGGAAGGAGTGGATGATAGATGGATAGGAGCAGATGATAAAGTTACTGGAAAGCCAGACAGACATGCTCAAGTCCCTCACTGCACCGCAGTCTGAGCACATCCGTGCACAACTCCCCTTGTTGCCAATACAGAATTCTGTTCCATGCCCTCTCCAAACTTCCCCACCACATTCCTTGTATGTTACAGGTCCCTCAAAGTACCCTGTGCACTCCACCCCTAGGGACTGGTTTCACAATGAAAGCTGGAGTTACGCACAGCTGGGAGAGCTGTAAATGAGAGAGAGTTACTCATTCCCAGGTCCCGTTTGACCAAAAATTTGTGTTTTCTTCTGTTATTAAATATTAGTCTGAAATAAAATGAGTCTTTATTTGTGTCATACACATGCTAGTTAGTGCTAACATTCAAACTGAGTGGCCATAGGCAGGCAGACAATCGGCAGGAATATTTGCTCAGTACAATTGCTTATGAAGCAAGCTGTACAGGGGTCATTCAAGGTGGCAAGCAAACATTACGTGATGCATTTGGCCAGGCAAAGACACTTTATTGGAAATCACTGTCAAAGTGCTTCTTCAAAGCCTCCCTGATTCAAATAGCCACCCACTGTGCCCCTCTAATTGTCCTGGTATCTGGCTCTCAAAAGCAGCAGCCAGCCCATCAATCTCAGTGTTCCAACCAGAGGAAACTTTTCCCCCTTCACATAACAAATATTATGCACAATACAGCAGGCCGCAACGACCATCGGAATATTTTCCTCATTGAGGTCTATCCTGCTAGAAAGACAGCACCAGCAACCTTTTAATCTGCCAAAGACACATTTAGCTGTCATTCTGCACCTGTTGAGCCTATCACCTCACCACAGTTAGGGAAGCCCACTGCCTCAAAGTCATCAATTATTTCCTGCACATTACCAAGTCATAGTACTTTGTAGCAGTAGGCAATTAATGGCCCTGCACAGTTGCACCACCACAACCCCTATGGTGGACTTTTCAGCTCCAAACTGATTCATGACTGACTAGAAGCAGTCTGGAGTTGCCAGTGTCCACACAGCGATTGCTACTTGCTTTTCCACAGTGAGAGTAGCTCTCATTCTGGTGTCCTTGAACCACTGCAGGACTGGGGAAAGCTCCGCACACAGCTCCAAGAAGGTGGATTTGCATATCCAAAAGTTCTGCAGCCACCGCTCATCATCCCACACACAGATCACAATGTGGTCCCACCACTCAGTGCTTGTTTCCCGAGCCCAGTACCGATGGTCCACCGTGTTCAGCCGCTCCATGAATGCCAGCAGCAATCTTGAATGATTTCTTTCCATGGCACACAGCAGGTCAGGCACCAACAAATCACCCTCTGTTCAGCAGCTCATGAAATACAGCTGGAACAACCACCCATAACACTCATCATCAGACTGGCAAGCAGGTCATGATCCATGCTTTCAGGCAGAAATGGTAGGTGCACAGTTTACAAAGACTGTTGAAAAATGGCACAAAACAAAATTGGAAGCCCATGGAATGATGGGATGGAAAGGACTGCATTATGGGACAGCAAGCACGCCTCTATGATGCACCACAGTCTGTTCCCAGAGCTCCCAACAGCAGAGGTGGTGAGTTGTACAGTGCAACAGCTACCCACGATGCAATGCTCTCTTTGTCGATGCAAGAGCAATGATTGTGGATGTGCTCCACCAACACAAAGAGCATTGCGTGGACGTACACAACCAATGTAATTAAAGCAACTTATGGTTGTCAACGTAACTTGAGTCAACTTAACTCTGTAGTGTAGACATGGCCTTAGCCTAGAAGATGAGGTAGTGTCAGTGATGAAAAATGCTTGCTTCCACCTCCAGCTTGCTAGGAAATCTCATATCTTCCTCTCCGAACTGACCACAGTGATCTATGAATTTGTCACCTCCAGACTGGATTACTGGAACTCCCAATATTTGGGGCTTAAGGTAGCAGCAATGTGGAGATTTTCAGCTCATGTAAAATATTGCAACTGCCTCCTCAGTGAGACAGGTCACTATAAGCACATTACGTCTGTGCTCTAATTCACTTCCACTGCAGATTAAATTTTTAAAACTGGGACAGGACTCATCAACTCCATCTACAATCCACCAAGACATCCCACAAAACCCAGGCCAAATCTTGTGAGAGCTGGAAACAAGTACATAAGATTCTGCAATTAAACAAGCTTCAAGAGGACTTCTGAATAATGCAGATTCTGACCACTTTCAGAGGATGTTACAAGACCTAAGATACTTCTTTTTGACAATATTTTCCACCATAGCCAATTCATGTGAAGAGAGGAGGGGAGCAGAAAGGAAAAAAAAACAACAAAAAGGAAAGAATACATGAATACAGAAGCACAGCTGCCTCTACCTGGGAAGGGAGAAGGGCAGGAGTCTCTCTAAACCCTCCACTGACATCATTATGCAGACCTCATTACCTGAGATACAGTCAGCTACTAAGATTACACATATACAAAACTTATGATTGATATTATGGATGAAATCCTGGCCCCAGTGAAATCAAAGTGAGTTTTTCCATTTACTTTAGTGGGGCCAGGATGTCACCGTCACTGAAAAATACCATGACCCTTTGTGTGTATTTTAACTGTCAAGAGGCCCAACGTGATATAACATTAAATATGGCCTCCCAGCTATTGAAGCAAGTATAGAGTCCACTGATCTCCACCGGCAGAATCACCAAGCGGAATCCAGAGTGGGTCACTTTCACTACCAACTGAAGCCTGCAAATTCAGCAGGCCCATTGGGAAATAGAAAAATAGTACCTTGGTGGGGAGTTTTACACATAAGTATTTCAAATTGGAACAGTATGAATGAATGTCTCTTAGCTTTCATGGTCAATCCATTCCGCAGGAGTAGCATTTCTCAAAAAAATAGTGGCATGAAACAGTATGTTACAACAGCTAGTCCATGATATTTTGTAGGTGGTTTCCCAACACCAGGAGTATAATTTGATTTTACCAGACTTCTGCTGCTTGGCTTGAAATAATACAGTATAGCAATGACTGGTGGGGGGAGGGGAGGGGAGACGCACCCCCCCCACATAATCCAGCAGAATTTTTGTTGTAAATTTGAATTAAGGTTGAATATATCTATATCTTCATGGGAAAGTTCTTCAAAGGATATTTCAGTTTAAAATAAAGATAATGGAAAGCCAGGAAATTCAAACTTAAAATTACAGCCACCAACCCAGCCCTCTCTTTAGTAGTGGAAGAGGGGCAGAGCAAGATCTAACATTCCTGTCCTATTTTTTATTCCCCATCTTGGAGAGAAGATCTGGCCTGCAACAGGTTTATTTTCCCTACCTCTCCCCAAGGGGGACACATCCAGTGCACCTTGTGTCCCACAGCGTTCTTGGTACTCCGCTTGCTGTTCCTAGTTGCTGCAGATTAAGGAGACAGCAAGGGCAGGAAAGTATTCTCCCTCTCCCCCAGTCTTATGTGCCTGGACAGAGTTGGCAACTCTTGCCTTTTTTCTTTTTTGTCAGTGTCATGTTTGGTGGGGGTTTTGGTTTTTTTTTTTTTTAAACAGTCTTAGCATCTGGCATCATGTGACAGAGAATCTCAACTTTCATTTTTAAAAAGTTTCTAGCTGTCCTGGCTGGGAAGGGAGATGGGGGGAGATAAATGTGAATCCTCAAGTTTCAAAAAACAGAAAGCAAACACTAAGAAACATATGTATGTGTGTGTCATTCTCATACATTTTAAGGGCCCCAGCTCAATTTTTCAATGCTGTCCATCTAGCCCGGTGTCTTGTCTTCCGACAGTGGCCAATGCCAGGTGCTTCAGAAGGAATGAACAGAACAGGCAATCATTAATTGACCAATCCCATCGTCCAATTCAAGCTTCTGGCCATCAGAGAATGGATGGATGACAGCCTGAGCTCCGCTGCAGGAGGAAACGAGGGGTCCCGCACTTGCCACCACTGTGGTTGACAGCCCTGGGTCCCTGTTACAGCCCTGGCAGCTTGTGGTGCCCTGGTTGCCCGCAGCAGCTCAGAGCTGTGAGGTTCCTTGCAGCCGCTGGCAGCTCCAGGGCTGGCAGCTCAGAGCTCTGGGTCCCCTACTGTCCACAGCGGCTCGGCGCTCCAGGGCACTCCACCACTCACCACAGCTGGGAGCTGCAGACCTCCTGCAGTGGCTGGGAGTTCTTGGGTCAGCAGCTCAAAGCTTTGGGTCTCCTTCCACCCATGGTGACAGAGCTGCAGGGACCCCACTACTCACAGCTCAAAGCTCCAGGGCTCCCGCTGGCTTACAGCTCTGGCCCTGCAGCCCTTAAGGTCTGAAAGTGACTTCTATGACCTCCATGACATAATCTTATCCTTGGCCATTATCCGCAACATCTATAATTGCTTCGGTAGGCAAGCAGCACACTGCAAGCTCCTCTGGAGAAAATGAACTTAAAAAATCAGAGTGTAAAACCAATATCAGCAAAGAATAGTATCTGATATTAGTAACTTATATTAGCTTAGAGGGAGGAGTGCATAGGCATACAGTACGACTGTACAGTCAGTGACATCAAATCATACAATCAGCAAGTGACAAGGTTCTAATCTATGATACCCATCTAAAAATGAAAATTATTAGCTACTGAGAAATGAGCTAAGCTTTAAGAACCAGCAAGTTCTCAGAAAAACACAGGAAAGATACATTTTTAAAAAGCTGTCAGCTATTTTATACAATAAATTCTTTTTATTGGCTCAGTTTCTCCCTACTTTTATCTATTCTTCTCTCTTATTTCCCCTTTTCCCCACTTTCACCTTGAGTGGCCCCTCAAAGACCTCAAACTAAGTTTTTATAACATACGAAATACATCGCAAAGGCAACTAAAAAGCCATGTGCCTTTCATGGCCCTGATTAATTTCCACTTACCTACCCTGTCTTTTTTCCCTGGGAGATCGTATGCTCTATATGTCTCTGCAGCATCAAGCACCTTTTGGAAGCTATTGAAATTATGTACATAAAGAGGGTCTTGTATACCAACACACCAAAAAGTTTGCTGTGTGCAGAATCCTGGAAATAGTGGATATGAACAATAAAGGACATGTTTTTCCCACACAAAGAGTTTGGTTAGCATATTTTAGTAGCTGAAGGCACAAAAAAACCAATATGTGAAAATGTAAGTATTTTATCTGAAATATCTAAAGTTTGACTGATTTTCTTTTCATGACATTGTATCATTAAGCAGGAACACTTCAGCAATCTATTTTCATGGGGATATTGCTATACCCTACATTATAATAATCTGTGCCTATTAAGAGGCATGATGGGGAGTAACCTGACCCAAATGGGTAACAACAGTGATCTCTTTCAACACATGACCAAGTTTGATATGAAATTTGGAATATTACTTTGTTCTGTGTCCCCCCCCATACCCCACCTAGTTACTTTTTAATCACATACATGAAAAGTTGCAGTAGCTGACCTATTTAGGAAGATATATACAGCTAAAACATAGGGACGCTCTTGTTCTCATTACTCACTCATTTTTTTGACGCATCAACATACAAAAATAAGGCTATTTGCATGAATTCTGCATACATGCAGACTGCACTAATAACTAAGGAACAAAACTTTCTTTTAAATTATATGCATTGTTTTTCAACCTTGTATTTCCCAATTTCTGCTGAGTTCTTGAAACAATAAAAGCTCAATTTTGTGGTTATATGTAAGGGTTCCAATAATCATAGGAGTACAATGCTCATATACTAGCAACTAAAGCTATTGTACCATTGTAATAAAAATACAGGATTGTAACTCTTTGTATAAGCAGCAAGTTACATGCAGCCATAAACAGTTATGAAATTTTATATATCTGGACATTGATATGGACAGTAGAACACTTATAATAATTTAACCAACGTCTCTGTAGCATGGTGGGGCATGGAGGGGTTTTCATTTAAATGCAGAGTATTTTTGGATACCAATCCTTTGAAATATAGTGAACCAATTCACAATGAGAGGCTGAGATGTGCTCAAATCCTGTATGTCATATATCAAAAGGCATGGAGTTCTTGTTATTAACATTTCTATTCAATGTTATAAATTATTATTTTTTATTTGTATTACTGTAGCACTTCGGCACCTTTATCATGGGCCAGGACCCCACTGTGCTAGGCACTATACAAACAGAAAACAGTCCCTCCCTTTAGGAGTTTACAGTGCGTTATAGATTATTTAAACAAAACTTTTCAGGACAGGGACACTTTGTATCTTGGCACTTTATAAAAACACTGATAGTGTTTTTGTAAAGTTAGATTAAATTTTGACAATTTTCTAAAGAAAAAAGGAGATACATATGTGGAAAAAACATCATTAGGAAATGAACAGTGCAACATTATGATTTTGCAATATCTATATAAATGGCTATGTTAAAAAAAGGAGTTACTAGTTTAGGCTCCAATCCACAAACCTTTATACACACACTGTGCCTTTAAGACTTCAAAGGCTTAAATGGGATTACTTTCAAGTTTAAAGTTAAACACAAATGTAAGTGTTACCAAGATGTAAGATGTACATGTTACCAAGATGTAACACAAATGTAAGTGTTACCCTAATTGGTAATAAGCCAGGCTTATATCAATTTAAACTAAACCAAAGCAAGCCACTCTTAAATCAAAATAAAAGTGTCTGCACAGGGTTTTGCACAGATTTCACTAAAACGAACTTAAACTCAATTTCAGTTAAACTGGTGCAACTTCTGGGTTAGACAAGGCCTCATAGGGTTAATCCGGCTCTTTCCAAGTCAGAGGGTGCCCCATGTGTGGATTTATGAATCCTGGATGGAAGGAAAAGCTAGCTCAGATATCTTATTCAACATTAATATGCTTTTGTTTATGCAAAACAAATTTGCTATACATGAGCCTTCAAGGACCCAAGTGTCAGTAATCCTATTCTCTGAAAAGCTACAGTGCATCACAAGGGGACAAGAAGCTTACAAGAAGTGGAAACTTGGGCAGATGACTAAGGAGGATTATAAAAATTCTACTCAAACATACAAGAATGAAACCAGGGAGGCCAAAGCGCAATTCGAGTTGCAGCTAGCAAGGGACATGAAGGGGAACAAGAAAGGTTTCTATAGGTATGTTACCAACAAGAGGAAGATTAGGGAAAGTGTGGACCCCTTTCAGAACAGGGGAGGCAACCTAGTGACAGAGGATGTGGAGAAAGCTGAGACACTCAATGCCTTTTTTGCCTCTGTTTTCACAGAGGAGGTCAACTCCCAGACTACTGCACTGGGCAGCACAGATTGGGGAGAAGGTGAACATCCCTCAGTGCTGAAGGAACAGGTTCAGGACTATTTAGAAAGATTGGACATACCCAAGTCCAAAGGGCCAGATGCAATTCATCTGAGGGTGCTGAGAGAATTGATGTGATTTCAGAACCATTGGCTATTATCTTTGAAAGTTTGTGGCGATTGGGGGAGGTCCCTGATGATTAGAAAAAGGCAAATATAGTGCCCATCTTCAAGAAAGGGAAGAAAGAGGATCCAGGGAACTACAGACCGTTTAGACTCACCTCAATCCCTGGAAAAATCATGGAGCAGGTCCTCAAGGAATCCATTTCAAGGCACGTGGAAGAGAGGAAGGTAACCAGGAACAGTCAACATGGATTCACCAAGGGCAAGTCATGACTGACCAACCTGATTGCCTTCTATGAAGAGGTGACTGGCTCTGTGGATGTGGGGAAAGTGGTGGACGTGATATACTTTGACTTTAGCATAGCTTTTGATACAGTCCACCGCAGTATTCTTATCAGCAAGTTAGAGAAGTATGGGTTGGATGAATGGACTATAAAATGGATAGAGAGCTGGCTAGATCATCGGGCTCAATGAGTACCGTGTTTCTCCGAAAATAAGACAGGGTCTTATATTATTTTTTGCTCTGAAAGATGGGTTAGGGTTTATTTTCAGGGGATGTCTTATTTTTTTTTCCATGAGTGTAAAGTGTATGGGGACCTTTACTTGTGAACCGCTTGTAAACTGTAACTAGGGCTTATTTTTGGAGTAGGGCTTATATTTCAAGCATACTCCAAAAATCCTGAAAAATCATGCTAGGGCTTATTTTCGGGGTAGGTCTTATTTTCAGGGAAACAGGGTAGTGATCAATGGCTCCGTATCTAGCTGGCAGCCGGTAACAAGCGGAGTGCTCCAGGGGTTGGTCCTGGGGCCAGTTTTGTTCAACATCTTCATTAATGATCTGAAGGATGGGGTGGATTGCATCCTCAGCAAGTTTGCAGATGACACTAAGCTAGGGAGAGTGGTAGATATCATGGAAGGTAGGGACAGGATACAGAGTGACCTAGACAAATTGGAGGATTGGGCCAAAAGAAATCTCATGAGGTTCAACAAGGACAAGTGCAGAGTCCTGCACTTAGGATGGAAGAATCCCATGCACAGCTGCAGACTGGGGACCGACGGGCTAGGCAGCAGTTCTGCAGAAAAGGATCTGGGGGTTACAGTGGATAAGAAGCTGGATATGAGTCAGCAGTGTGCCCTGATTGCCAAGAAAGCTAATAGCATATTGGGCTGCATTAGTAGGAGCATTCTACCCCTTCCCTCGCAGTTGAAAGAGTACAATTTGTATTAAGATTTCTTCCTTGAAAAAAATCAGTCATATAGTTTAACGACACAGCATTAGACGATAGATTGAAATAAAAGCTATTTTCTTGATGGTTGTACTATGCACAGCACTGAGTGTTATAATGAGGTAATTATTTATATATTGCAATATTCAAAGTTCTGTTTTCAAACAGTGCTGTTCCTTCTAAAAATATAGGCCACCTAGCAAATGAAAATTGCATCACTGACAATTTTTAAATCAAGACTGGATCTTTTTCTAAAAGATATTCTCTAGGAATAATTTTGGGCAGGTTCTATGGCCTGTATTATACAGGAGATCAGACTAAATGATCACAGTGGTCTGTTCTGGCCTTACAATCTATGATCTAACAGAATACTGGACACAAAAGAGCAAATGTCTCATGCACAAATACCATATGTTCCACTAAGTTTTAAAAAAGGCATCAAGGTTCGCAGGCATTATTTATTTGAAACAAAAAGCTCAGGGAAGTCACAATTATTCCCACAACAATTAGAATGTAGTTATACTGCATTTGTATACTAAGACAAATTTATCAGCATATACAATAGTTATTGTTATTTATGCAAAAGGAAACAGGTTACAGTTGGTGTACATGGCATAATTTGTATAGCCCCACATCTTTAAACTTTCAGACATAACACTAAATTAGAGGAGCATTATCAGTTAGGTTAGCCAGGCTCAAAATGCAGCTGCTTGAGTAGCATAAAATATAACAAGTCATACTGGCAAACTGCCAGAAATCAAAGGGCTCCAACTAATTCATAAATTTATGTAAATATATGCATTCATTTATGCCCATTTGTACCCTCATGATACATTAATAAATGAAGCCTTTATTAACTTTCAAGCTGTCTGACTATTTGCATTCCCCATTCATCTGTTATACTCTTTTTTCCCCCATGCCATTTTCTCCTCCCTTTCAACAGGTTTATACTTCAATTAACTCCTTCCTTTTCTAGCCAGCCTCCCTTTTCACTAAAAGTTTAAAATAGAACAGTTAAACAAGCTAGTATGTTGGCCCAAATCCTATTAATTTTACTTACATAAGTCCCATGTATCTAAAAGAATTACTTAGGCAATAAAATGAACAGAATGTGGTCCAGCCTTGATAATCATTCTGGAAGCAAAGTGGAAACAAACAAATAAGTTGAGCCATGTACAAAAAATATATTGCTATATAATTGCTGTATCAGTGATCAAGTTCATATAAAGCAGAGTGTGCAAACCTATATATAGGGAGAAGGCAATTTAATCTTGTGTAAATGAGATATTAATTTGAAAAATGTTGCAATGTTGTACCCGAAGACAGACATTTCAAAAGCTGACTTGACAGTATGAGATCCTTCAGTTAGGTTTTTCAGATTTAGTTACAGAAGCCTTGTTGATGTTTATAAATACAGGCTTTTTAAAAAGTAGTTGCAAACATTAAGGCTCCCATATGTTCATGAGAAAGAGAAACAATTTCACACCCTCAAAGTGAGTGAAATGCTAGAAGTATGTTTTATATATACACTTGTTCCACTAGAAAATCTACTGTTTTTAACACAGCAACAAGGAGTCTAATAAGGGTATGCTTTCAAAAACACCTGACAGACAATGAGGCTTTGAAGGCAAACTGTCAACACAAAGCAATTTTTCAGAACTCCTTTCCGCTGCCACCGACATCTCCGCTTATCACAAATGAAATGACTGCAGCCCCCCCGTTAGATTCGTTTCTTTATTACTCAGATCAGGGAAATGTCGAATTCATCCCCTCCCGCCCCCCGAAAAGTGCTCCCACTGAATCTTTTGAGCCCTGCTGAGACGCTCGCGGCCGCCCGGGAAGCCGGTGCAGCGCCCGGGACGCGGCGCTACGCGGAAAGAGTAACCTGCCGCCGTGGGTTCGCGCCCCACTCGCCCCCGGAGCGCTGCCCCGCCCTGGAGCCGGCGTGACCCACTCGTTCCGGGTTCGCAGCCTATCAGACGGAGCCACAACAGAGAAGTCCGCCAACCGGGGAGCTGCTCCCGAGCCCCCCCGTGCCCGGGCAGCATGCGGCGCCGCTGCCTGCCCTGCACCGCAAGCCAGAGCAGGTGCCTGCCATGCAACCCCCCCGGGAGGGGCGAGCGCCAGTGCCCCCCCACGCGCCGGGCTCGGGGAAGGCGTTTCCATGGCGGGAGGGTATCGCGGGCGAGGGCAGCCCCGCAGCGCGCCCCAAGGAAGGAGGGCGCCAGCCAGGGCACGCCGAGCCCGCCTCAGGCAGCGGGGCCCCTCCGCCCCGCGCCACTGGCCGGCGGGGAAAGGCCAGCCTGAAACCCCACGAGGAGGTGGGGCGGGAACCCCAGGACTCCCGAGGGGAACCCGGCCACCAGCCGGACACCTACCCGCCCCGCGGCTGCCGGCCCGCCACACTGGCCGCCCGCTGGGAGCCAGCATCCCCCGCGGGTGCGGGAGCAGCCGCCGCGCCGGGCCGGTGAGAGCGGGGCTCCGCGGGGCGGCGGGAGGCGCGCCCCAGAAGGGGGCCGGGCCGGTCGCTCACCAGGATTAGGAGGACGCAGCCGGGGTCAGGCGGGGGCAGGAAGATGGCGGGTCTCATGGTAGATCAGTCACTCGCGGGGGGGTGCAGTGAGGCGGCTCCCACTCTCCGCGGCGGCGGCGGCTCCTCACTTCCCCCGTCTCCAGGAAACACCCCGGACAAGTTCCACGGAGCGCCCCGCAGTGCCCGCCCCCCAACGCCACACACTTCCGGGGTCCCGCGCGGCGCGGGGCACGCCGGGAATTGGAGTCCTGCCCGCAGAGGCGCGCAGAACACCATTTCCCGGCATGCAGCGCGCTACACGCGGCGGGGCCGTCGGGGCCCCTTGCCTTCTGGGAAAGGTAGTCCAGCTCCTTTCCCGCGGGCAGAGCTGAGCGGCGCGTGCCGACTCCCACAATGCACTGGGCAGCCCTAACAGACCCCCTCCCGGTGCGGTAGCGCCGGGCTTCGGGGAGGGGCCCCGCGGCGGTTGCGGCGGGGCGGGGGCGCAGGTGAGTAGCGGCTAGCGGGGCGGTCCCGTCCTACGGCGAGGCTGGGGGCGCCAGGCCTGGCTGCACGGAGCCTTCCTGCGCGGCGGGACCTGCCCTGCCCGCGGGCGGGCGGCTCTGGGACTGGGGCCGGGGCGGGGCCGCCCCGCAGGTCGGCTGCGCTGGGCGCTCCGGCCCCCTCCGAGTGGCTCGTTGACGGAGCCTAAAAACGTCACCGTCTGTGAAGAGAATTTTGTTTTCAAAATGCCCAGTCCCACGAGGGGACTGGGCGCGACTCGGCGGGACCGCCCGGCCCGGCCCGGCCCGGCCCCGCCCCTGCTGTCGCCTCGCTCGCCCGGTCCCGTCCCCTCGGCTCTCCGCGCTGGGTCTGTCTGTGTTTTGTGCTGTTTCTTCAGCTCGGCTGGAGATTTTCGCGTGAAAAATAGCGTGGCTGCTGACTCGCTTCCCTTGTGCCAGCCGCTGTAGCGACTGTGCGCTTCAGTTCCAAAATAAAGAAATACCCGCACGCTGGCAGTGGCGCCATCAGCAAAAGGGATTTTCGTTACTGCTGGCCGTGGCCGGGAAAGTAATGTCTGGGTCAGTATGTGATGAAGGTACTCGCCTCGTTAATACAAGCGATCATTGGGTGCCTAACACTGCCGTTGCTGGGTGCCAAAAGATGTTTAGATGGCCGTAAACTGGAGGGAGCTCAGACAATAGCAACAAAACGGTTAAATAAAATTGAAGGGAACATTTAAAAACCTTTCAGCAGCCCTCATTTGTATTCTTTGTGTTTCTAATGTAAAAATAAGCATGAAGAAGCAAAACAAGATGCAAACTCATTTGCAGATCAACTTTAGTTAAGTGTGCTGTGGTGCTCGTTATCCTATGAGTGAAGCACAGGCTTACACTTAAGAGACCTGGAGTCTATTTCTGAGTCTGCCACAGATTGCCTGTGTGACCTAGGCCAAATCACTTTGCCCAAATTTTGTAGATATGAGTGTCCAAATTTAGACACCAAAACCTATATTCAAATCATATTTGTCTTAAATTTGGATTTATGTGCTGAATTTTTGGTATTCAGTCTGACACATTCTAACCTAATATCTTTCCTAGTTTTTTAATCTATAAAATTAGTGTAATAGCTACTTAATACATTCATATTTTAGAGTACTTAGATATCTTTCAATGAAATATGCTGTTATACATGCAAAGCATTATATATCAATCAAAATTTGGCACAACAGTTTTGTTATTGTCTTAAAGTTTAACAAGTTGGTATCATACCAATGTGGGAAAATGTCACTTTACATGTGTGTATGTGAGCAAGAATCATAATTTAATATGAAAATCTCACATTTTAAGTCCTATTGATGTCCAAGTAATTATCCATATTTTTATTGTCATAATAAAATTAAGTTTTGCCATCATCCTGGGATCACAAAATTCATAACTTAAATTATTGTTCCTAACTGCAGGATTCATGTTTTCAGGACATTTAAAATAAGTAGGAATTGTATTAGTTAATAAAAGCTTTCAGTGTAATAACCTATTTGATACAGAGATAATTATGTGATAACTAGATGATTAGAAATACATAACATATGGTTAATTTTATTGAAAATGATTCCAAAATGAGTCCTTTCCTAAAAGGAGCCTGTAGTTTGTTTTGTGAGCCAGTTGTAGAGGCAGTGACAGCAGTAAAGGCATTGTTTGGTTTCCCCTCCTCACCCCCTTTCAGGGATGGGAGGTGAACCCATTTGAATGTACCTCTGAAATTTGGGCCTTTGCTGCCCAAGGTCAATCAACTGTGAGTGGAGTGCAAAGGATTAATTAACACTGGGGTCCCTTACCCTTTTAATAAGTTTTCTTTTGTTATACACAGACTCAGTGCTTGGGAGTAGGGAACTATTCGCCCATTGGGGTACCTCGGAGTAGTGGTTAGTTTTCTCAGATTATTGGGTCGTTGCTCAAGTCAGTTCTGTTGTTAAAAGGACCCCCTAATTATTGAACCTAGCCTTTGTTTCTGCCAACTCCATCTCGTAGAAGGGTTACACTTTATGGGTCTGGAATCAGTACACTTTGCAAGCACATCTTGAGAGAACTGTTAATTTGGGAAAAGACCCACCCCACAGTACACTGGGCAGTTTCCTTTGCCAGTTTCCCACCTTCCCATTTCCCTCTGCTGCACCCCCTTCACAGGTAGATGATCTTGGTCATTGAAGACCTAGAGTTCAAAGGTGTGTTTGCATGGGTTCAGCTGCTATCCCTCGCCACTGCTTGCCTGCTGCTAGTGCTGCTGCAACTTGATGCTCACTGCTACTTCTGCACTTACATGCTCTGAGGTTCCACTGCTTAGCTCAGTTCTTAGTGATTTTGCTGTTTAGTGCAGAACCTTGGTGCTGCTGTCTCTTTGTTGTCTTTCACTACAACACTGCCCTTGCACCAGGTCTAAACCATAGCTCCCAGACATGCTCTTCTGTGATTTCAGTTCTAGTAACAACTGAACAGAACCAACGATTCTCAATTGAGCCCAGTCAGCTTTGTCTTTCAACATCAGAGAGGGGAGAATCAAGTGATATCTGACTATTTGGCAAAGTCCACACCATTAAGTAGAAACACCTGTCTCTACTCCATCCCCTCTCATTTTCACTGATGTTTGGCATTCTTACGTTGCCTGCTTAGCAAATGAGTGACCCTCTCAGTCAGGGCATGCTAAGTATAGTTCTGCTGCTCTTTATTCATACGCTAAGGATAACAACATTTAATTGTCCCTGCATTCAACTAAAGTGAATTGTAATCCAAAACCCACCAAAATTGATCACTTTGGAAAAACAGCTCTGTCTGCAGAATGCCTGGGGAGTAGGCGTGTCCTTGCAAATAATGTCTGCTCCTTCAGTCTCTACCCCTAGTTCATCACTAGATGTCAGGAGAGAGCTCATTCAGTTCCTACTTACGCTTGTATCACTCCCTCTACGTAATTCTCTGTATAAGTTGCTTGCTCAGCTCATATATGCCAGCTCCTTGTATTTTTTTAAATTTATTGTATTTTATTTTTTACTCATCTGGTGACTCTAAGGTCCCATCTACACTAAGGAATTTATAAAGAAATTCTTGACAGTACTACCACTGGGTAAGCTAAACCATTTTTAGCCCCAATAGGAGCCATATTGTAAGGCAAGACTCCTGTATCTGCATCCATTTTCATTGGTGTGGTAGTTAAACCTACTTTTCAGCAGACCAACCAAGCCCCAAAAATGAAGTTAAAAACCTCCTACAGGTGAGTAGAGCCTGGCCTTGCCAAGCAGAAGACAAAGCGGAAGGGAAGACAGTAAGAAACTTACAGGTGGGGAGCCAAAACTGCCACCAGATGTTCCAGCAATGGTCAGATCTGTTTTACGCACAGTTGAGCCTTGTTAGGTAGTTCCCTTAATCTTTGAGGGTCTTTCATGCAACTTTAGGAGCGAGAGAAATAAGTGAACTCAACAAGAATTGGCATGGGAACATGGGGTCAGGTACTGAAATACTTTCAAGAAGTTGTCTCAACTTGATGCTGTCTCGGTTAAAGAATCTATGATAATCTACATTAGACAGATCCCATATCTCCTTATCCTCACTGTAATTAAAGGTACATATAAGAAGGCATAGACCCAGTGCTAAGATGGGTGAAAAAAATTAACCTGGAAGAAGGCTTTTAATTGATTCTTCTTCCTCAGAAAACTCAATGAAAAGCACAGACCTTCAAAGAAAATACTGGAATCTCAAAAGAAGCAGATATTCGTCATTAAGTTCCTCCTTCATGGAAAAAGAAGAATTGTGGGGGAGCCAGTTGTAGAAGTTTAGGAGATACTATTTCCCCCTGGAGTTTTACAATGCATTAAAGAACATTATTTATACCTTGCAGCTGTGTACAAGAGCCTATCACTGTGGTATATGAGCACCTCCCAATTTATTAGATTGGCATAGCAAGCTGCCCAGTGGATGTCATGGAGTTTTTTTCCTTCCTCAGGTAAAGGAAGCTGTAATTGTGTTAGGCCTTTTATTTTTTTGTGGCCTTTTGGGGAATTGTTTGTGAAAGATATATTGGAAAAGGTATATTGGAGCTTTTTTTCATAGAAGCAAGAGGAGAACTAACTCAAAGAAGGAAATTGGTCACCCTCTGAGTAGCATCCTGGAATATATCATCAAATGTGAATGAGATCAAATTTCAAAAATCAGAAAACACAACATTTTCATAAGTCCTATCCAGTGTCCACGGTCCAAGTGGACTATATATCCCTCTCTAAGGTAGATGTTGCATTTGCATCATTTTTAAAGAAAATAGTAATCTCTTTTCTCCCCACTACCCAGCTTGTGTATTTATTTGCTTTTTCCCTAGAGTGGGTGTATAATGCCCAAGTCTCAGTTTCTTTGTCAGGCAAAAACTCAACAGCTGCAGGTCAACTTAGTTATTACATTTTGGCTTAACTATATGTGACAGGATGTAATATGTAGGAAGTCAGGAGTGTAGCTGAGGTAGCAAGCCAACAGACTGGGCAGGCAAAAGTTAAGTGACAGAGCTTGGGATCAGCTGAGGAGTTGTTATTACAGAGGAATACCACTGCTGGGCATGGATCAATAGCCAAGTTGCTACACAAGGAAGAGCCTCCTTTGTGTACTGTTTACAGACTTATTCTTTTTCATTTCATGGCAAAAGGGAATTTAAAGACTGCTTCAGTATGGCCAACCCCAAGCATTCAAAAATCAGGAGTAAGCCCCCCCCCCAAATTGTGATATTAGCTTAGAAATCATGAATTTAAAAAAAATATATTTTCAGTTCTTTTAGTTGCCTCATGAATTTTGGATCTTTTGGATAGAACCAGGACACACATTCAAGCTTTTCTTTGCACCCACAAAGGCTAGAAACTTAGTTCTCTTTTTGGAAAAGCAAAAGCTGACATTTTTATGAAATAGGATGACTCCAAGATCTGGAGCTTTAAGAAAAACACTAAGTATTAAATTCATAATAAAATTGCAAGAATTGTCAATGGTGTTGCTTTCTTGCAATAAGACGGGACTTAAAAACTTTATTGTTCCCCTCCTGGAGCAAGAAGGGGTTCTACAAACTGTTTTTTCTACCTTTTGGAGTAGGAAGCGATTTGGAGATTGTTTACCTTTTTTATTCAGCCTGTCTGAAGGCTTTTGATTAGTCTTTAAAAGATCCAGGAATCGTCACTGTTTAAAACTTGACTAGACTGTCGCCTTGGCATAGAGATTGAGATTGGAATTCCAGTGTGGAGGGTGGACAGAAGTTGTCCTTTTTCCCTAGTAATTTGGAGCTGTGATAAAATGACCTCATGACAATGTCCTTCAGACCATACACTCATTAATAAAGTATGAAATATAGCCATAATTGAGAGTATGCTCACACGATTCTTTAAGATTGTCATATGTGAAATGAGAACATAATATTAAGAATGAATACTTGGGAGAACTTGAGAATATAGTCTCTTGTATTAGGACAACTGACTAATATGCAGCTGGTTGGGGTTACTTTCTATTTTAATTAAAAATACCCGGTATCCTACTCACCCTTGTGTAGCATGAAGGTAGTGCGCTATAGGAATTACTGCACAGGTCTGGGAATGTATGTTAAATTTCCAGTTCTGTTACTGACTGTGTGACATTTGACAGGTGGTAACTTTTTCTTTTTCTGAGATTCCTCTCCCGTAAAATGGGGATAATATCACCTTTATAGAACACTGCGATCCTTTGTAAATGGAGCTTTATTACTAAGGCCTTGCTACACTAGCACTTATCCTGGCAAACTTCTGTCACTCGGGTGTGAAAAAAACCACCCGAGCGACACAAGTTTTGCCAGCAAAAGCACTTGTGCAGATAGCGCTATGTGGGTGGGAGATGCTCTCTAGCTGACATAGCTACATGGCTGTTTGTTTAAGTGGTTTTATTATGTCAGCTGGAGAGCTCTCTCTCCTCGACATAACGCGGCTACACAAGCACTCTTACAGCAGCACAGCTCTGCTGCTGTAAGTTTTAAGTGTAGACTAGCCCTTAATCTTGAGAGAATTTTAACTTGAACTAATATGGTTATGCTTACTATCTGTGCCAAAGGTTAAGAATTGGAGAAGTGTGGTTGGTGCCTGGCTTCTGTTAGTGAATCAAGCAGATATAATAAAATAAAATTCGGTAATACATTCTGTTCGGTGCTATTCTATATACTACGCTCTTTGAAGAGTTCAGCTAAGCTTCTTAATTGGTGTTTGTTTTTCCGGCAACAAGACTGTTACAAATATCTCTCTTAACTTATGGCTTGTCTGGATGAGCCTGAGTTAGAGCTTTTTGTTAATCTATGAAGTAAGCAGAACTCTTCTGTTTTTATAGCACAGTCTAACCTCTTTAGCATTATATTAGTCTTCTTTATGTTACATGATTAAAATTGCGTTACACTTTGATTTGTACAAAAATATATCATTCTTACTAAAAATGTTGTTGGTGCAGATCCAGCCTGTGACAATACCTGGGAAGAGTATGAATGTTTCAGAGAACTGGCTGTTCAATGGTTCCTCATTAGCATCTCAGGTTCATGCTGCTGCTATTAATGGAGATAAGGGAGCCCTCCAAAAGCTAATAGCAGGTAAGTGTTCTCTTTATAGATGCATGTCTCATCTACCTAAAATTGGCAGCTTTTTGCTGTATTAACCGCCAATATAACTATCCTTTTTATGATCTTAAGTGGAAGTATGCTTGTAATAAAAATAGGACTTTATATTTTACAGGTATTACTATCTGATATAATTAAATTATAAAAATGCTAAATAGAAAATTTATCATAGTGATTAAGTAACTGTAATGTGATCAAGGATGCAAATTGGTTTAAAACTCCTGTTTGGGGGAATATGTCGTGTTGACCAAATTCCCCTTTGGGGTGAAATTTCATGTGATTATACTTGCCAAAGGTGACTGATTTTCTGGAAAGTTTAGTAAAGTTCTCTCCAACTGCTTGAGTCACCTGATCATGTGGAGGAGCAATATTTTATTAGTACACAGAATTTCAGAAAAATAAACAAAAACCCTGTTTTTTTTTTAACTTAGATTTTGGTAGCACCAAAGTGTCCTAAATGGTTTCCAAACACAGATGAAGACACCGGGCAAGATTCTGATCCTATTGAGTTTAATGGACTAAGGGCTTGTCTACACTGGTGATTATGCCAACAAAACTTTTGTCACTGAGGGGTGTGAAAAATGTAGATAGTACTATGTTGGCGGGAGAGCTCTCCTGCCAACATAGTCACTTCGTTTAGGTGTTTTATTATGTCGGCAGGAGGGCTCTCTCCCACCACCATAACACGGCTACACTAGTGCTTATGCTGCCAAAACTTATGTCGCTCAGCAGGATGTTTTTTCACACCGCTCAGCGACAAAGGTTTTGCCAGCATAAGTGCAAGTGTAGACAAACCCTGAAATTAATTTTACACTCCCTCTCTGACTAAGGGTATGCAGTCTGCAGTTTGTCACTTTTTAAATTTCTTTGTAAACTGACTCATTTAAATTTTGAAATGTAATTGATGTCATGGGTTAAGGGCTCAATTCTCATGGGTGCTGACTAATTTCAACTACTGCTGAGACCCATGGAGTTCCATTTGTTTAGCACCTCTGAGAATAAAGCTCTTCGGCCTCAGTGAGGATAAGAACCTTTGAAATACCAAGGAATTTAGATTGTATTTATGTTAACTATCATATGTACAATACACCTTTACATTTAGTAGTAACACTTGTTAGACTAGCAGTTTAGTTGGAGATATAAATAAATAACTCAATTTTTGTTGAAAATATTTACTGGCTCAATACTCAATATTCATGCTCATTTTTCAGTTTGTACCAATCTTCAAAACTCACTTTGTCGTCTTCAGATAACTCTTATATTTGAGGTCTGTCACATCCATAAAAAGCTTGAGAATTGAGCAGTTTCACTATCTTAACCAAAGCAAGTGTGTAAATGTACAAAGATCTTCCATTATCTGAACAATGAAGCTCTGTCTACAGTGGGAAATTGAACCCAAATGGTTTTCAAAAATGGTTCCCCCGAACCAGTATTCAAAGTTGTTCAAGTACTAGTCCAGATCAGGCAAAGGTATCTTCATTACAGTTTCAGAGAGCATGATTGAGTCTTGTGGAGGCAGTAGCAAATTGCTTTAGGAACTGGTATTTAATAGATTTATCTGGTTTATGTTGTCATCTAGATTGTCTCCAGAGTCAGAAAAGCAAACAATGCCCTTTTAACTAACTACAATGACCTAATCATGACCAGTGACCTAATGATGAGAGCAAAAAGAAAGGAAAACGACGAATGAATTAAGCTAGCACAGAGGGTGGATTCTATTTACAGATCCCTTAAAACCATATTAATAAATGGTTAAACTTTCTAGCATAGAAAAAGTTCGAGGGAACCACCACCATCTACTGTTTAAAGTGAAGACCCTCGATAAGGCTGTGTAGATTTTGAATTTTCTGACTTTTAAAAATAAGAGTTTGAGGTACGTGATTGCAGTTTTTCTGCTGTACATTTGTTCCCATTCAGAACCCTGGATATGCTAGAGTTCATAAGTACCTGATTTTATCAAGGTCTCTGCAAGTAAATTGGAAAAGGTTTCTGTGAGTTAGTCAAAACAAGACTGAATATGTCAAATTTCTGGGTAATTACCATTAAAAGATGGCAGCAAGGAATTATGCACTAGTGTTGGTGAAACTATGTTCTTCTTCCCAACACAGAGCAGCACTAAAATAACCTTGCATTGTGTTCATTTGAAGAAGCATGATACAAGTATTTGCTGTATGTTCCTGATGCAACTTGGCAGAAACACTACATAATATTGATCAGGGTTGTAGACAAAAAACAGTAGTTCTTTCAGGGACTGTTATATATGACCCAGATAATGTTCCTCTGGATTCCTTATGGATGGGAAGGAAAACTAAAGGTTCTTTTCAGCTTCCAAAGTTGCTGCAATATTTGGCAAAGAGGAAGGTAAAAGCTCTCCTACTTTTTCATGCACTAACAGGATATGACAGACTCTGCATTTGCTGATAGAGGCAAAAAAAGCAACCCACCACTGCCTGGCAAAACTGGAATGCCTGGCTTGGCATCACAACAGTATTTCTTGGCTTATCATCAGGAACTACTGAAATCATTGGTAGATGCCTGAAGGAAATTGGGCAATTCGTAGTATGCTTGTGTGACCACACCAGTGCACCTGGCAGCATTGCTAAGGCAAGACAGTACTTGCCTTAATGTTCCTAGATTGTTCGAGATCTTTTGACAACATTCCACTAACCCAGCCAGCTTTGCACCAACTTATCACAGCAACAGTGTGGCAGGCTGGAAAAAAAGAGAACTTCCTCTTTTTTAGGGATCCTTCTTAGTCCTCTGCAGCTTTCTGTTTGGTCCCGCTGTATTAATGAGTGCATGTGAAGAATTCTGGTTCCAGGAGTAAGGGTGAGCAGCTTTTCTGGGGAACAGCAATCCCTCAGACCAGTGGACGTTTAACCCCTTCTCTGCCTATCTTATTGTGGGACATATACATGCCATCAGAACTAAATTACGTATAGCACGACATAGAAAATGCTGTTGTTTTGTACTGTATGTTGTTGACTACTATTTCATGTTGCCCAGTGTTGTGATCATAAACCAAACCATAAAATCTTTGGAGTATGGTGCTGTCTCTTCTGCATCTTGTCCAGCACACAGCATATTATCTAGATATTTGTTAAGTACCAATGTAAAGAAAGACCTTGTTGTAAAGTCAACATACAAGGTAGCAAAGTGGAGGTTGCCATAGGAACTTAAACTTTATTTTTTTTGCATTTAATATTGTATTAATTTATGCGGCTGCTGAACAATCCAGCAAACAGCATTTCTTAGCTGTACCACGGCACCCACCATCTTTCCCTGCTCCCAGTGAAGTTCTGGCACACCACATTTCCTAGCTGTACCAGTGACTCACTGCTCCAGCAGATTCTGGCACAGAGCACCTTTTAATTGTGTCACGGACACTCTTAGCATTGACTCATTTTCCCTGGTGAGGGTATACAGTGAGATTGCTATCTTGACCACTGAGTCTGGCCATGGCAGGCTTGTACCTGAGCCCTTGGGGTTTCTCCCTGTTAAATCATTCCAGAAAATAACACATCAAGAAAAATAACTTCTCACATGCCCACAGTCAGAATCTCAGAAAAACCTTTGGTGTCTATAATGACTTAGGCTATAGGTAGATTGATGGGGTCCATCTGTTTGTCTGCTAGCCCGGATCAGGCATACCCTTATGTTTGTTTTCTTCAGTCCCATTGATGTGACGTGACCCTCTTCTCCTGTTCAAGCTGCCACATTTGTCCTGGTCATCAACCTTTTGCTCCAGCTCTGACTCCTCATTCTGACTCCTTGCTTCCAGCTCCATTGTCTCTCCTCCACGAGCAAACTTTTCTACTCCATCCTGCACAGCTCTGGACTGCTCACCATCGCTGCCACTTCTACTGTATCATCTGAGGAGCTATCTGCTTGGTCTCCTGCATACTCTGTAGGAGAGAAAGGGACCGCTTCTGGCACCCCCCCAATCTGGAGCAGGAGCCCCCTACTACCTCATAGCATATGAGTGCAGCATAGCCACTACCTCCAGTTTCTTCTGATCAGCAGTTGACAGACTTCTCTGTGCACAGAGCTCTTCTCACTACTTCTTGGAGAGCTTCGTATGTTTCTTTCCTCAGCCTGCCTTTTCTGCTGATTTATTCATCTTATACTCTTGTTCTGCTTCCTTCAGTTGAAATAAAGAAACAGAAAAAATAGCAAACTGTAAGTTTGTACTTTCCCCCTTACTTTTGAATCCATTAAGGTCTATTAAGCACATGTTTGGAGTGTCATCCTCAGTTCGCTTATGTTGGGGTTCAACTCCTGCAATGACTATTCCACTGTGACGTTTTGGGGATCACCCAGACCGGTAAGGAGTTCTGTCACCACATGCTCTGTAACGTTGGAGGTCTTTATGCGGTGCATCTGTGTTTCAATTCCCTGACACCAGTAGCCTTCCCACAAGCACAAGGTCTCACCCTGGCTTCCACCAACCTATTTGCATAGTGACACCAACAGCCCTTCCAGTCCCAAGTCTCCTGAAATCCTTCCTCCCCAATTTCTTAACTACCAGAGCCTCAGACCATTTCCATCTGGTTGGCTCATCACCCCCAAAAGCATGGAACCAGCCCCTACTTATTGGTTCTCTTTGGCACACATGCTCCACAGTTTGTACACCAGAGACCTGTTTGGGGTAAAAATAAACAAAAAGTTTATTTAGTAGAAAAATCACAGATTGAAAGATGAAAGGTAAGGGAAAGCAAACACATACAGGTTACACAGAAAATAAACATAAAGGTGCAACCTCACGCTTTACACTTCCATATTGGATAAAATACCTTATTCTAATAAAGTTACGTGTTGTCTTTGAACAGTTTACCAGTATGACCTCTAGCAGTAGGGGGGATGCAGCATTCATGGACAGCCTCCTGCCTGGAGATTGTGTCTCAGTTTCTGAATGACAAACATCAGTTCCAAGCCTGTTTTTTAAAATACTTTTTACTTTTCTTTTTTTTCTTTCTCTCTTGACATGGTGATTCATGGTTATTGAGCTAGGGAAATTCCAGTCAGGATGTCTCAGGCCATGTCTACACTACAAAATTATGTCAACCTACGTTACGTCAGCATACAGCCACCACAGTTACCTTGCTTGTGCGTGTGCACACTTGGCT
This sequence comes from Mesoclemmys tuberculata, assembly GCA_007922155.1. NCBI lineage: Eukaryota > Metazoa > Chordata > Testudines > Chelidae > Mesoclemmys > Mesoclemmys tuberculata. Next base: position 102,059,789 of record ML675603.1, on the reverse strand, counting down.
TGTTGTGTTGGTGGTGCACATCCTCACCAGGAGCAATTGTATTGATGCAGACTGTAGTGCACCATGGGTAGGTATCCCACTGTGCAACTCACCACCATCCAGTGCAGGTTGTTTTGGGAAGGTTTTGTTACAGTTGATAGGTCCAAAACAAGTCACGCAAGGATGACTAGGAGCATGGGTCACTTCATAATGCAGTGTTCTCCATCCTGTAATTTCATCCGCATCCTGTAATATTTCGCCCTTCTTTTCAAAATCCCCACAAACCTGTGCATCCCTCCTCACTGACTGCCATCTGACAGAAGCATGGAGCCTGCACAGCTTTGCACTATTGTCTTGAATGGTGCAAGCATAGGGCTGCAGGAGAAGCTGTGAGGAACCTGATGATTCCTTGGAGGCTAGATTGCTGTGTGACATTGAAAAAAATCAAGGTTGTTGGTGCTGGTCAGGAAGGAGCTGGGGATGGTGAAGCCTTGAGTTGTGGAGGGGGAATCACATTTTTGTTTTGGGATGATGAGCAATGGCTGCAGAACTTTTGGATGCGCCAAGCCACATGTCTGGATCTGCTTGCTGAACTTGCCCCAGCCCTCCATCATTGGGACACCAAAATGAAAGTCGCACTGATAGTTGAAAAATGAGGCCATGGTCATGTAAGTGTGCAGGGCCATTAATCACTTCCTACTATACAGGACTATGTCTCTCAGCAATGGCAGGAAATAGAGGATGATTTTGTGGCAGTGGGGCTCCCAAACTGCACTGGGGCGATAGATGGCACTCATATCCCTGTTTAGCAGCAGAGCACCTTGCCACAGAATACATCAACAGAAAGGGCTACTTTTCTGTGGTAATGCGAGTGCTAATGGATCACTGGAGATGCTTTAGTAACATCAACGTAGGCTGGTCAGGGAAGGTGCTTGAAATGCGCATCTTTAAAAATGCAGGAATGTTCAGAAAGCTGCAAGTAGGGGCTTTCTTTTCTGACCGGCGGATTACTATTGAAAATGTTGAAATGCCAATAGTGATCCTCGGAGATCCAGCCTACCTCTTGGTCCCATGGCTCATGAAGCTGTGCACTGACCACATTGCCAGCACCAAAGAGTGCTTCAATTATAGGCTCAGCAGGTGCAGAATGACAGTTGAATGTGACTTTGGTCATTTTGAAGGGTCACTGGTGCTGTTTACTTACAAGCTTGAACCTCAGTTATAAAGGGATCTCCCAAAATAGGTGACTGGGTAACAAAATGGCAGATGAAATTCAGTGTTGATAAATGCAAAGTAATGCACATTGGAATACATAATCCCAACTATACATATAAAATGATGGGGTCTAAATTAGCTGTTACTACTCAAGAAGGAGATCTTGGATAGTTCTCGGAAAACATTCACTCAATGGGCAGCGGCAGTCAAAAAAGCTGTAAGACTGTTGGGAATCATTAGGAAAGGGAAAGATATATAATAAGACAGAAAATAGCTTAGTGCCTCTATATAATTCCATGGTATGTCCACATCTTGAATACTGCGTGCAGATCTGGTTTCCCCATCTCAAAAAAGATATACTGGAATTGGAAAAGGTATAGAAAAGAGCAGTGAAAATGATTAGGGGTATGGAAAACCTTCCAAATGAGAAGAGATTAATAAGACTGGGACTTTTCACCTTGGAAAAGAGATGGCTAAGGGGGGATGTGATGGAGGTTTCTAAAATCATGACTGGTGTGGAGAAATTAAATAAGGAAGTGTTATTTACTTCTCATAACACAAGAACTAGGGGTCACCAAATGAAATCAATAGGCAGCATGTTTAAAACAAAAGGAAGTATTCCTTCATACAATGCCCAGTCAACCTGTGGAACTTTATCAGAGGATGTTGTGAAGGACAAAACTATAACAGGGTTAAAAAAAGAACCAGATGAACTCATGGAGGATAGGTTTATCAATGGCTATTGCCAGGATGCGCAGGGATGCAAAACCATGCTCTGAAGTGTCCCTAGCCTCTGTTTGCTAGAAGTTGGGAATGGACAACTAGGATGGATCACTTGATGGTCACCTGTTATGTTAGTTTTTTCTGAAACACTTGGCATTGGCCACTATTGTAAGACAGGATACTGGGTTAGATGGAATATTGGTCTGAATATTGGTTCTTATGTTCTTAATATTATGAGAACTGTAATTTTTTTTGAATTTCCTGACTCCTGAGAGTTTAAAAACTGTTGGTGCTATGCTGGTTCCACTGAAGTCAGCAGGTCCAGGATTTCACCTGTAATATTAATTAACGTACATCACAAAATATCAAAATGGATATTTTTTTCCATTTCTCAATATACTTTAAGTAAAAGATGTCTATGTGAGACTAAACCGTGTGTGGTGCTTTTGTTTAAATATAAGGCTTGTGTAAGTTCCAGTATTTTCAATAATTTTAAGAAAAGCCTGTTTAGAGAAGCATTCCTAGTTTGTTAGCTAAAATATTAGTGAAGAGGATGTTGTCATTTCACAGAATGGAAACATGTAACTTTTTGTATTTGAGAGAGGAATATTATTTTACAAACTTCATTCAGTCTGTGATGAAATTAGTGTAAAACTATGAAGTGAGAACTTAAGAAAAGCTTTTAAAAGTCGAGGGGGAACTGCACCATCAATTTTGGTTGCCATTTGTTTATCATTAGCATAACTATTACATCCTGAATGAAGTTCCATATTAACAACCATATAAAATAATTAGGCGAACAAGCAACAATCCCCGTTTCTACTTGTTTTGTAATACTACTACTGAAAACTACAACATTATCACCTTGAGCAGCAGTGCAGACACGTAGGCCTAGAAACTATAAAGAAAATAAGATGGCATTCTAATTTACTTTACTATTGCACATTAAAGAACATATATATGATCTGCTGGCTTCCCTTAAAATTGGTAAATGTATCACCTAAAACAATTAGAATTCATTACTTTTTAAAATCTGTGTACTGTATGTACCCAATTCTGATGGCAACTGTTAGGGTCTAGTGTATTTTCTTTATCAAATAGCAGCTGAACGTATAACTAAGGCTTAATTTAAAAAAAACCTCTTTGGCTACGCATAGCACTAATCCTGACTTTTAAAAATAATTCATAATAAAATCTCTTTTCATGCTGCTAGATGCATTATGCTGTAAAATTAAGTGTTAGGACACCTAGAACTCTTGTATAGGTGTCTCATAATTATTTATATCTAAAAAAATAAATAACATGTACACAAAAGATCAGTTTCTCTGCACTTCACAGTAAAGATTCAGCGCAGAATTCCCATCCAGGCCTTTGGGGCCTATGTTTGTACACATGAAACACAATTAAGAATTTCATGTGCACAAGTATAGGCCAGAGGCTAAAAATGTACCTCTTAAAGCAAAGTGTTACCGTGACATCTTATTTTGACTTAATTTCTTTCTGCAATAAAAAAATCATGTAGGATATTTATTAGTGTATTACAAAATCTTATTTTAAACACTGAATTACATTTTTAAAATTAAAGTACCAAAGTACTTTTTATGGTACTTTTTATTCTTGCTTTTGTATTGTCTGCTTAGTCAAATTTTCAGAATTCTGTAATTTGCTACAGTTCTCTCAGTCATTAGTATAAATTAGCAAGGCTCTATTGTAATTAATTATTTTTCTGCATTTGTACTTCATGCTGTTGGCTGATATACCACACAAAAGACAGTAATTTTAATGATTCCAGTCCAGCCAAAATCAGGAAGCACTGTTTTGTCCAGCAGCCCTCTTATTTCAGGGGTGGATGAGACAGAGCCAAGAGTGACTCGTTTGTGGGCGTTGAGGGTAGTCATCAACATTATACTGGGTGGGTGCAGCAAGATTATAGTTCGATGTCTAGGATAGGTTACAGACAAACTCAATATTACCAAAAAATCTTTGTTGTTTATATTAAATTTAGCTGCTTAGTTGTATAGACCTTCCCTGCCAATTTCAGCTTTCTGAACTGATAAATGGCTAGCTTGACCAGTGCCTGAACCAGTTTGATCAGGAGTAGAGCTGGACAAAATATTTTGGATGAACAGTTTATTTGCTGAAAAAGTGCAGTTTTGGACAACCTGAAACTATTTTTGATGTTGGCACAAATTTGCCAAATAGTTTCGGCCAATTTTTTTCTTTAACTTAGGTGCCATTTACAAAATGGGGTGGTACCTTCCCAACTATGAAAGCATGCCCCTTTCTTCTGACCAGTATATCCTGTGTGTCTGCCTACCAAGCCTTTGTGGTTTTAAAGGCTATCATCAGCGCCTTGGTTTCTTTGTTCTGTGTTTGGGGATTTTCCACTGTCCAAGCCCCTTCCATGCTGAAAAATGTAGTCAAACTGTTTTCCCATGGTTTCAGCCCTCCTGTTATTCTTAAGTGTTAAGGCACTCACCTGGGCTGTGGGAGACCCGGTTCAGTTCCTGTCTCATATGGAGCAGAGATTAGATCTCTGGTCTCTAATGCAGGAGACTGCCTTAACCACTGGGCTATGGGATATTCTGATTTGGGTGTAGCTCAGTCTCCCTTATTGAGGCTGATCAGCTATATACAAATAGTCACTGGATCAGGAATTTGAATTTGAGTCTCCCACCTCCCAGACAGGAGAGCTGGAGAGAAACCTGCACCAGAGACCCCCTTTCTCTAGAGCGAGTGCCCAAGAGAAGGGGGAAATCACCTTTAAAGCCAGGGAACAAGAAGACTTTATGTTCTGGTATAATATGGGTACCTCCTCTGGTACCAAAACTCTGGTGTCACCTAAAAAGACTTCAGTATTGAGAGCAAGCAACCTCACGCAGCACCTCCTCAAAGACATCGTCCTCAGTACAGTCCTCATCCAGTCATGGCAAGAAGTGCACATATGGTCCATCAGTACCATCCCCTGTACTGTTCATCATGGTTACTCCCAAGAAACAGTACCCAAACTCACTGGCACTACCTAGATTCCTCTCCTACGAGGATCTTCATGTCCTGGCAGAACCCAAATCCCCTCTGCAGAGGGGTAGTGAAAGGGTTTTCCTCTGGATCTGGCCTGTCTTCCAGTGCTACCATACCATCTCATGAAGACTCTTCTCCTGATACCAATGCAGTTATCACTCCCTCTTTGGCGTTTGGTACCAATATGTGTAACTTCTCCAACAGACACAGGAGAGGACACTTCTTCAGACTCTGATGTGTGTCTCAAGGATTCCACCACCTTCCTGTTTCAGCCTTCCTCCCTTAGGGTACATCCCAAGCATGTGATCCTTAGTAGACAACTGACTTGTCAGCCCTGAGAGGAGCACCCCTGGGGTCCTACCCTTTTCTCTTATGCCGCAACACAGTGGGCTTTTTGGAATCATTGGGTACCCTACAGCTAACAGTTCTACAGGGTACTGTCATGCAAGCCAGACTGTCAAAACAGGCAGCCACTGAGCCGTGGGACCCTCTTCCTCAGGCTGAACCTCCAGAAGAACAGGAGTGAGGCATAGAGGAGACTCCACCTTCTAATAAACCCTCCTTCTCAGCTGATGAGGCAGTTACATCCACCTCCTCCATCCAACTCAGATGACCTCAAGGTCTTTCAGGATCTCATAGAAAGGACTGCAGAGTCCTCAAACAACAGCAAAGGCTGATCTTCTATGCCTGAGGCACATGGGAGCCTGTACATCAGTAAAACTGCTTGTAAAGCTACACTTTCAGTGTCTCTAAACCTGGCTCAGGTCTTCTACACTCCCAGCAAGCTCAAACTGGTGGCAAAATCTTGAAGAGTTCTCTGCTTCCTAAACTCATGGAGGGATCCTCAAAATGTCTGTATGGGAGTTCTGTTTTCACATCCATCCACCCGAAAGATCACCACCACAGATGCTTTCCTGCTGGGTTCGGGCATCCATTTCCAGGACTTCATTTCCACCTCTGTGCACCTATTTTCCCAGCAGTCACCATGCAAAGACTGATGTGGCCTTTGGTGAAGCTGTTCTATGCTCTGTACTGAATCTATCTTCTATACAGAATCCTCCTCTGTAATTGAGGTACTGTTTGGGAATCTTATATGGAGCACCCATAGGGACAGTAACTTGAAGGAGGAGAAGTTACTTACCTTGCAGAGTAGCTGGAGTAGCTGTTTTGGCTGCACGGATGCACCACTACCTGCCTCCCATCCCCTCTTCTTTGAAGTCCTTGTCTCTGGGCTTCATGGTTGAGAAGGAACTGGAGTGGCAGTGGGTCCATTGCTTTCTATATAACCTCTTACTGGAGCACAAGACTGTGTAGGGTGCAGGTGTGGCTGCTGCTGACAAAGATCTCCACAGCCTGATTTGGAGCACTCATAGAGACACAACATCTTGAAGAATTCCAATTACTGTATAAGGTAGGTAACCTCTTTTTAGTTTGGATTGAACTGAATCTCCTTACCCCCTTTTTTTTTTAAACTGCTGGTGGACTGAAAAATCAATTAATTCCCCAGGTCTAATCAGGAGGCTCTCAGACTTACTGGAAACTCTGAGTGTGCTCAAGAATAGAGATGACAGAGAACTACAGGAGGTAATTCCTCAGCAGATTGAATTGCAATTTGTTGTCTCTTTTCTATCACAAACAAGGTAGATACAAGGAGTAAATTAAGAAGTACTGTAGTTACTCACCATTACTCAGAGTCTATGTTAATAACTCTGTCTAGTTCATATCAAATCATATGTTCTTAGCAGGTGATAAGGCATCCCACTGGACAGCATATGAACAGAGCACAAGGGTGTGGCAGTGGACTAAATGGAGCAAGAAATAGTATTTTTTGGTATGGTACTGAATGATGCCTGTCCAAAGTCAGAGATTGTGCTTGGTTGTCCTGAAGGGAAGGCAGAGGGGGATTCAAAAAGAGATTTAATTTTTATATACGTACTAGGTGTATAGGTTGTTTAAGATTTGTGAGGGCAATTTTCCTAGCACTCCATTCCAGGTTTGCCTCTTAAAAAATACCTAGGTGGACAGGTGGTGGGGCCAGTGAGAGGGGAGGAAGTGGTCTTGAGGAAGCTGGATGAGGCTCAGAAAGAAGCTCATGTTGCTGACCATGGTTTTAGGGTGCAAGGGTAGAATTCCATAAGCAGGGTGGGCTGAAATTCCCCTCCTTTCAGAGGTTGAGGGATCAAACTGGTGATTTGTGTTTCCAACCAGCAACTCTCAAATTTGGAAGAGCTGGACCAATTGGGAAATGTTGTCCCTAAGGCAGCCATGTGGATATTCCTTGCTTGAAGACAAGATGGGGGAAAAACCCATGTCCTTTATGTAGTTAAGAAGAGACCTAGAGAGGTTGGTGTACGACTTGTACAAAAATCTGTGAGGTAGAAAGTATTTGGATGGGTTTACAGGCATTCTGCAATATACCTGCTCTTTCCCAAAATGCCATCAAGGTTTCATGTACTTGTATTCAGAAGCATGTCAGGGCCTTCTTGTTGGACCTTGCCAGTGTACCCAATAGTCAAGTCAGTCTAATAGCATTGACAAGACAGATTGTAAAATATGAAGACTATAAGCATTGTGGCCAGTTGCAGTTTAATTCTTTTCTTAAAGCCCCAGCTCCTGGTTTCATGTGATTACATTAGAATCTGGACACAAATCAGACATAAAAACTGCTAAATGCCATAAGCTAGTAGGAGAGCACTTCAGTCTCCCAGGACATTCTGTAGCTGACTTGAAGGTTGCCATACTTCTACAAAAAAAAAAAAAAAAACCTTCAAAAACAGACTTCAGCGAGAAACTGCAGAGCTGGAACTCAAATGCAAACTTGACACAGTCGGACTGGGTCTGAATAGGGACTTTGAATGATCTCATTACAAGAAGTAATTGTCACTGTCCACACATTCTCATCTTGTTTTCAGCGGTTGTGCATAGGTCTCATCTACCCTAACTGAATTGACTTTGTTAGCACATGTCTTCCCCATTGTTAGGTTTCTTACCCTTGGATGTATATATATACCTCCTATCTGTGATTTCCACTTCATGCATCTGATGAAGTGGGTTGCAGCCCATGAAAGTTATGTCTGCAGAAATTTGTCTTTAAGGTGCATTACAATCTTAGCTTTCATTTAAAAAAAAAAAAGTTTCTAGCTCTCATGATTGCAGAGAAAACTTGAAAAGGTGAATCTTAGTCTCAAAACTAGAGAACAAATAAACTGAAGTCTTTTATAGAAATATATCATGGTTTTAAAGCTAATTCCGTTGGGGGGAAGGGCAGTCTTGGGATGCGGAAAACTGAAAGAAGAATGACTGAATATGTATTATGGGCTACTTACGTTCTTTTGCCAGGCAGCTGCACAAATGATTAGGGGGAGGAAGGAATCCCCTGCATGGTCATATTAACTTTCAATGAGTTGTGGCTCTGGGCAGAGGGGGAGTTATGAAACGAATGATGTAATCAGTATTGTGTTCCTTAGGAGTTTATTTTTATATTAAATATGATTTATTTTATCCTGCTCCCAAATGTTCTATTTCTAATGTGTTGCAGATTTTTATATTCATGATACATAACTGCATTGTAGAAGGTGTCAGGTGGGAGCTCAATTTAGACAGCTTAGTAAAGGATACTTGGGGCATTTGATACCCAGGAAAGTGGGGGTTGGTTTCTGTTTTTGATACTCAGGAAGCAATTAAGGCTATTGACACTGTGTAGGGGATGCATCTTCATTCCCTCCCTATTGTGGGTGGGAAAGGACGTGATCTGAATTTTTTAGATGGGCTTAAACTTCAAGTTTTCCATCCCAGCAAGTCTTGGCCACAGCCCGTTGACTCACTGATCCTTGCCAGTGTTTGCATCCAAAAGAGGTGGATAAGCATGTTAGCTGATTGTTTATGCTAAAATGAGGAGCAGTGAAATAGATAATATTGACATTAAGATCAAGTTTCATTAAATTACTCCTTTTGTTCATTATTATGGGACAGGGTAATAAGTAGCGACTGATCTGTTTTTACTGTATCCTTCAGAATTTTTAATACCTCATTCAAGTTTCATGTCTCTCTTCTTTTAGCTATTAAAACACCTACAGTTGAAGCAATAACTTATTACTAAAGTTTGTTTTGTCCATAGAGATTCCATGCTTTCTCAAATCCATAGAAACATTTTACATTTAATTAAGCTTTAGTAATCATCTTTTATATAATTATAGGAAACCCTGAACTGAAAGATAAAGAAGACCAGTTTGGGAGGACTCCACTCATGTACTGTGTGTTGGCTGACAGAATAGATTGTGCTGAGGCCTTGCTAAAGGCAGGAGCAGGTATTAATAAAGCTGATCGTAGCCAGAGAACTGCTCTCCACCTTGCTGCACAAAAGGTAATTAAATAAAAATGCTCTAATACCTAATGCTTAGCTAATGTTGCCACTGGCATTAGTTATTTAAGAGTTTCTTAAACTTAAGTAAATGATACCTGTTCTCTAGGCCATCATGCTATAAATGTTAGTGTTTTGGAAAACGATTCTAGTGATTTGATTTGTGCGACAGTTAATCTCTTTATTCTCTCGCTATGTTTTTAGTGTTTTAAATATATAGTTTACTTCATTTGCCACTTTACCACTAGTCTAATGGCCCTTTGCTCTACTAACTCTTCCCTTCTAGGGAAATAAATTCTTGTCCATTTCAGAGTAGCCAGTTCAACAAAGTTCTGACTGTAGGCTTGATCGTACAGTCAGTGATATATGTTGGAGTATTGTCATTGACTTGAATTGATGCAGGACCGTGCCTTAAATAATTATCAGTGCCAGTGGCAAGTCTCAGAATTCCTTAAAAGATGAAGTATGTGAAAGGAGATGTAGGTAATGTATTGGGAAATTCATTACATATCTGTTGTTCCTTCTTCAGTTGTATCAGTTTGTTTCTCGTTTATTTATGGCAGTGGTTCCCAAACTTTTTCATCTCATGACCATCCTTACCCCTGTCCGCATCCCCTCCATATCCCCCAGCTGGGGCTGGGGTTATGGTGCCCAGGAGGCCCTGGGAGCAGGAGTGGTAGTGGCTGGAAGGCCCTGGGAGCAGTCAGTATTCAGGGCCAGGCTGAGGGCCACGGCTGGGGGGCAGGACTGGGAGTGAAGACTGGAGCTGTGGATCGGGGGCAGGGCTGGAACAGAGCTCAGGGCAGAGCAGGGCTGGGTGGTGCTTCCCTCTCCTTACTCCCTGTGGGGGCTGACCTGGGCGCTGTTGCGCCCCGTCGAACATGCTTCCATATCCCTCAAGGGGGTGCACTCCACATTTTGGGGACCTCTGATTTATGGTATATCCAGCAGAGGGTGGCAACAATAAATATAATTTAGTCATGAGGGAAGCAATGAAGAGTATTTAGGATTGGAAAGAGTATCCAAAGTAAGGGGGAACCAAACAGATGGATGAGAGGAAGGTGAGAGTCAGCTGGCTAGCCAGCATGTAGGTAGCAAGTGCTTCTGGACCAACTAGGTTTGGAGAGGAATTGTAGGTTGTTACAGGGAAGTGATTGCATGGCAAAAGGTTATGAAGAGACATAGCTGGTGGAGAGGAGCTACAGAGCCAATCAGGAAAGAACAGCTCTGTTTTAAAGGAGTTGCAGTGAGGACAGATCATGGCAATTGTATATTGGAATTAATGATTTTTTCTTTTAATTTTTTAAAATATTATAGTTAGGATTGAGAGTTTAATTATTCAAAAGTTAAGGTCCGTTTAAACATGTTAATTCAGCTGTGTTAACTTGATAGTGTCTGTAATGGTTAAACCATTTAATTTATGCTACTGTACTCTCTTTTCACTTGTTCATAATTTTCCAAAATATTTAATTTTGTGGATAAATCTGTACATTTTTGTTTTAGACAGCGCTATCATAAAATGGGCTGAAGTTTGAATCGTGAAATATTTCATGATCAGAATCCTTACTGAGAACTAGTCTGTGCTTGGTTTGAAAAGACAAATGTTTCGATTTAACAAAGTTATTCATGCACAACTGGTTATGGTCATATTTCTGCTTCAGGATCTGCTAGTGTGGACCCTATTGCCCAGTGAGATTCCAATTGAAGTGAATGGGACGCTCAATGGAAATAGGGTGTCGGTTAGTGGATCCTTAAGCAGTATTAGGACTTAACTGTTTATTTGCTGAGTCAAATTGCTTGCAGGTTTCAGTGGGAAATGCTGAAAAGCATATACTGTCAGATGGTTTTCTGTAGTTCTGCTTCTTCTAAAAGTAGTGTTAATGAACACTGAAGTTCCTACAGCTACACCAAACATACAGTGAAAGGTTTTACTTGATAAATGTTGTCCTGAAAGATAATTTTACGTGTCTAATGCTGTAAGCAACCATATAAAGATATCCTGAAATATTTTACTATGTTAGATTATCTGTAATAAGTGACCACCTTTTCAGTGTGACCACAGTTCTACCCACAAATGGTTTCAAATATAGTACTACTTTTTTCTAGGAAATTAGTTGACCCACTGCTCCCAAGGCACACATTCTGTACACATACAGTTATATATGACTTGAGAGACTGTTCTTTGCACAGATTTGTATATTGCTTTAAGATACTACACTGAATCACCAATGTAATCCATTCTTTTTTATTTTGAATATGTAATTGGCAGACAAATCGTTTTACTACAAGCAAACTGTTCATACATTAAAAACCTAATTTTATTAAGTATTTCATATAATTTATATTTTAAGAATTTTGTAAACAAGAACATTTTTCATTTCAATTGAGATTTAATTTTGTATAGAATTCTCTTCAACTTCACACAACGTTCTCAGCCATCTTTACTAAGACTACTTATTAGTTTCTTCAGTTGTTGTTCATTATAAATTTCATTATATCAGATGAAGATTGCATGTATGTAATATTTTCCATTCCTCCTTCGTTTGTTGAATGTAAGCCTTAAAATGTTTCTCTGTCACTCATGCATATAACAAAATTACAGCATATAAGGAAAATGCTGAGAATTATGAGAAACTTTAGTTAGCCCTTATCAAACTTAGCTGCAGTACATCTGCTACCACTGTTGTCAGTAAGGACCCAGTTCTTATATCCTTGCTGACCTTAAGTGTAGTATCTTTCTTCACAAGCAGTTCTGTTAATTTCAGTGGAGTAAGATGCTGTTAGTGTGAAAAAGCGTGACTGAATTGGTTCCTAAATTTGTAAGTCCATCTGGACACGTCTTATCATTCTTATTTTTCAACAGAGGGACACGTGACTGTAACTCTCCAAATATATCCTATTCAGGGCATGTAATATAGCGGTTTATGTTTTAAAAAGATGCTGTGTGTGACTTGGTTATAGTCCTACTGTGCAGTTATTTGCCTATCACAAATAAGCCTTTAAAGTCTCCTAAGATACAAAGTTCATGGTGCCTCCTGTATAATTTATATCAAAACTTCCATGTGTCTTTCATGTTCCCAAAATGTTACAGGCTCATTCATTAGAGGCTCAGTTGCCACTTTATATGCTGGGAATACACAGGTTCAAATTCAGCTGTCAGTTATAGACAGTAGCATGATTTTATAAGAGTAAGATGAATGCAGGAGAACCTTTGAAAGAAAATAAGATCTGTCAGGGAATATGTGGAAACTGGATGGGAGTAAAAGGTATAATCATATTGAGAAAGGGTGAAGATTACTCCTGATATCTGTCATCCTTATACTGTATTTCAGATCTGCCAAAATACCTTTGCATTGTGGGAAGAACCAGATTTCCCAGCTGAATTCTTGTCTTTGGCCAATTAATTTGCAATTAAAATCTCACTCCTACTGCAGTGTACTCCAGAAAAAGAGAACAATCTTCCTCTTTCACTCTGCCATTAAAGCATAGCAAAAACACAAATATCTGTTTTAGAATTAAGATCCTGATGTCACAGCACTAATGTCCTTAAACTTCCGGTCCTCTCTGCCTCTGGTAGTAGAAAGATAGGAGACAGTTTTACTAATATTTTTGCTCATTTAGAATTCAGCTTAAAATTCTAACAGTGATCATATTTGTCTTTGGCTGAAGAGCTAGACTTTATACAGCAGCAGTCTTTGCACTTTTACAGCAAATGTAACACTTCATTTGCTTTTAATATTGAAAGTGAGATTTTTCATATAAAATATTGAATTAAAACAAGATCATAAAAGTTTGACATCAAGTAACTTTCAAATCATTTTTAGAGGTGAAGAATAGTGTGTCTTCCTAATATATTTCATATAAGCAGACTAAAAAAGAGATTCACTTTATTTAAAATGCTCACGTAATGTGTCTACACATCTTTTATAAGGTATATGCAAATGTAGTTTTGTAGATGAATACATGTACAATACATGTCAAATTGATAGTAATGCCATTTCTTGGTTAGAAATATGAAAACCTTACCACCTGCTTTGTGCTCAGTTTTCAGAGGCTTTGTGTCAAATGATCATGTTTCAAAATTACTTATCTCATAAAAGGAAAGTTGTTAGCATGTAAATCTAGTTACATTGAGGGTAAACTCACTTAAAACATTTTTATAAGAATTAAAATGCTCTTTAATAGTCAGAGCTTCCCCCATGCCTGACACTTTATTTTGATAGCTTTCAGTTTTCTACATTATTTGTATTAAAAGCATGTAAAACAACATAATATTGAGTTTAGCTAATTCAGTGGGAAATGTCAGATTGATGGGATACAGGAGTATAAAACAAAACTAAAGTGTTTTAAAAGGCTTGTCATCTCTGAGTGCATTAAAATACAAGAAAGCATGTTTCTACTGTATTTACTACTTGTGTAATAAAATTGCTTTAAGTCTACCCAGCCATTTCCAAAGATACATTTATTGCTACATGAAGGTGTCTATTCTAGTCATTTTAAAGAGATACCATTTTGAAATTCTAATTTTTTATTAATTTTTCCCCACTAGTGTTACAAGGAACAGTTAAGATTACTAAAACTGAAGGAAGGTGGAGAAAACATTATTTGTAAGCTTTTGGGGGCAGGGACAATGTGTTAATATCCAACATGCAACAGGGATGCCAAACTTGATTGAGGCCTTTGGGCACTACTGTAATACAAATAAAAAATAATAATTCTGTGTTGTTTTCAGTTTGTTTACTTTGTGCATTCAACAGCACATCTGTGTAGTCAATCTCACTGGGTTTTTTTGATCAGTTGCTATAGCATGGTGTTTCTCAACTCGTGGGCTGTGAGTGACTCCGGGGGATGTGGGGATGTCACAAGGCATTGAACAATTTATTACAATCTAATGCAAAGAAAATCTTGCAGCCTCTTTCCCCTTCCTACCTCATAGCCTTACCCTTTAAGGTCAATTATTTTTTGATACTCTCTCAAAACACTGATAAATTATATAGGTTTATCATTGTTAGCAACAATACAGATTTACTCTTGCTTTTATAGTAAATGTAAGGGTTTTGGGGGGGAAGGGCATAAAATATTTGGACTTTGAATAAGAGGTCATCTGCTGCCCTGACGGGAATGCTCATGTGCACCATTCCCCAAGTCCTGCAAGTGGGTTTTTACAGTGATAGTAACAACTGCAGCACTGCTGTTGATGAGTTTGAGGCCAGGAGGATGTCTTCTTTCCCCAGGACCCCTGCACAAAACCATGGAGCAACAGGAGCCCTTCATTTCCTGAGCCCTTACATCTGGGTAATCCAATTATTTTTTGCCAAGGTCCAAATTTCTTAGTCAAGGTATAGTCAAGGTCCGGACTCTAGAGGAACGGCAGCAGGTATACTCTGGCCCAGGACTTTCCATTGGAACCAAGACCAGGGGCACAGTGTGGGACCTGACCTTAATCTCCAGTACTTGCCAAAGATTTGGGCATAAGAAGGGGCTCTTAGCTGTCATGCAGAAACAGCCTTCCCTTCCTCTCTCAATACCGCCTCTTGTACATGCATGCGCTCCTCTAGTTTTTTTGTGGTCTTACACACAGCAATAGGGAACAAAAGCTAGAAGAAAACACAACTTCAGGAAAATCTGCTCAAAGATAACATTTTGTAGTGGGGATTAGGAGCCAAGATAGCTTTATCAAAATGAAGTTTGTTCATTTTGCTGCAGTTGACCAGTTTCAAATTTTTCTTCATCTTCATAAGTGCTGTTTTGTTCTTGTTATCCTTGACGTATTTTATCTCTTAACAGCCTAAGAAGCATTAAAATATTTCATTGAGAGGCTGTAGATTCATTAGATATGGGCATCACCTTAAAGCCTGATGATCTGGGGGTGGGGGAGAAGTAAGATTTAGAACTCTGCCTGCAATTTTATAAATGCCCAAAAGATGCCTGGGAGAGAATGCTATCTTTTGAAAAAAAAAAGCTTTTTCAAAGCCTGGCTGCCCAGTGCTAAGGATATCAGCACTGCTGCAGTTTCTGCCTTGACTCCAGCAGCTCTACATCCCTAGAGCTTGTTTGCAGGAGCCGAAAACGGCAATGATCCATAGCATAGATTTAATGCATCAACAACTGGATACAATACAGGCTTCTCTCATTAAACTGAAGAGGTAAGAGACTGTTGTTGGCTCTGTGCTATAATTTGAAAATAGGGTAGCAAATTTGTAAAAATATGTATAAGAATTGGAAGATACTGTATCTGCTGTGATTTTATGAAAATGAGAAATTTATTAATGAAGATGGACAAATTAGAAAACAGGCAAAACTGAAACTGGTTGTTAGTCTTGAAGAAGTAGAGAAAGTTGACTGACATTTTCTTCATTCCTGATTGTTGGATTGGTTAGAATCAGCTCATCTATGAGTGTTATTCCCAGGGCTTGGGTTCTCTGTAAGGAGGAGCGTACTTGTAAAAAATGGGTTTCTGCTTCGACAAGCCTTGTTCTTCCCCCTGTTTTTGCTGTGCCAATGGATTGTAAAAAGTTAAATTTGGAGGCTTATGTCTTATTTACCATAGAATGAATGGATTCTTCCTTTACTTATCCCTGCTGTCTAACCTTGTAGCAGGACCCACTCACCTCTTGTGAGCACCATCTATCAAATATATGCATGCACCTGCTCTTTTAAAACTTTGCGTTGCTCGCAGTGCCTCCCACTGGCTACCATCTTCGTCAGGTGGATCTTCAGCGACACAGCCCTCCAGCCAAGTCACACACAGTTTGTATGTGAACAAAATAAATACCTTCCAGAATACAAGTCCAACAAGGCCTGTCACAGTATCCTCCGTTGGTCTCTTCCTGGGCCTTTCTTAAATTGTCCCTGCCCTGTAATGGAGCAGTGCCCCCAGGGCTTCCTTCCTGAAGACTCTTCATCTATTGCCCCAACTGAGTCACTCTTTACAGTTCAGTCTCCTTCTGGGGGTTGTATCAAAAAGTCTACCAAATACTGACCCCCTCTTTCTAGGTCTTCAACTACTTCCCTGGGTCTATATAAACCCCTTCTTCAGGGCCTAAGCCACTTCCCTTGTGGCTGGGGGGGACCCAGTACCATCCAGTACTCCAGGTCACAACCCAGGGATCCTAGAAATAGCAGCCACCTGCTGCATCCCTTTTTCTTCTGTTGCTGCTGCTACTGTTCCCTGGACCACATCCCCATGGCCCCAGTGTCTTAGTATCTTTTCCTTCACCCTTACCCAAGGGCTGAAATCTTTTTGAGCCCCTGCAGTCAGCCAAAAGCATCTTCCTTGCTACCCTGGTCCCTGGGAGCAACTGATCCTGCTCTGTCCAGTTACTTTTATATAAGTCTACTGGGCTCTGATTGGCTGCTCCCTGGAGCCTCTCTCTGATTGGCTGCTTCCCCACTGCCACTCTAGACAGTCTGGAAGATTCATCTCTACTGCTCTTTCCTGGGGTGGGGTTGGGAGGACCACGAGGCCTCTAGCAGGGGGCATCTGAGGCCATTACTCCCCATCACACACCTCTTGTCAAATTTCCATTTTGGTTTTTGGTTGGGGAGACTGGCTTTTGTCTAAAACCCTGCTAAAGCGCGTATGATCCAAAGAAGTGCAGGTAAAGAATTTCCATTTAAATCCCTGACAAGTGAAGGAGAACGTTATCTGAGCCTCTTTGGTTTACATCAGTTGTGCTGGGCACCTGGGCTGTGGGTGCGTTGTGGCCTACTGTGGGGACCAGCTTCTCTGGTTCAATTCCTGAGAAATAGAACTCAAAAGTCTCGGTTCAAGAGAAGATGGGCAAAGATGACTTTATGCCACCTTTGTGATGCCTGAACTTCGGGCTGCAGGGATTGAAACAGTCATGGGCATAAACTAGAGTGGCCTCAGGAGTTTTGATTTACTCCAGTCTGGCCTGGGCTGACTGTGGGCTGCAGTGCCTCCCAGAGTCTTCACAGTGCTGAGTGCTCTGGTTATTCCCTCACACACCGCCTAACTCAGGACTTGGAATTGTGTGAATGGGGATGGTGGAGAGCAGTGCACAACTTCTTATGTTACCCCTACGTGTACCTGTGGTGGAGAATTACCCCCAGTGCTTTGTGTCGTCTTTACCGCCAAATAGACGTTCTGTATTTATTTGTTATGCAATGGACTCTGGAAAGTTTTCCATCAACCTATGACCTGACAATAATTCATTTTATTTGCATGGAGACTATCTAATAAACCTCTATATCATTTACCTTGATAGTTTTATTTCCCCCAACATTTTTCTTAAGAACTTAGAAAGTAACTTAGAAAGAAACTCCATCACTGTAGAAAATGAAAACATTTTCCTAAAAATAAGGGACTAGATTTTCAAAAGTGACTGGTGAAATTTAGTTCCCCAAATTTTGGGTGCCTTATTTGAGACACCTGAGTACATAGATATCTTTTGCTGCAAAAATAACTCATTACGTAACAGTCAAAGGCAATTTTGGTATTATGTTAACTATATTATATATATGTTTTTTGCAATCCACCAGGTAGAAACTGGCCTGTGAATGTTATAATTTAATCATTGGGATATTTCAGAATTATACAGCAGCACTGGTTGGAAGTATAAAGGAATTTTAAGGCCTTTACAAAAATTGAGGAAAATATTTTTGGATTTTTTTAACACTACATTTCCTATTTGTATCTTCTGCAGCTCAGGCTTGATTGGGCAGGATGGTTAGGCTTTCAAATCTCTTGAGAATTACTTTCTTCTAATTGAAAATAAACCTCTGTTTTGGAAGAAGGTATCTTAGCAGCTATGGACTCTCTCCAGAGATACGGTTTTTTTTAAAAAGTGTGTTAGGCATGCCATGTTTGTAGTCAGATAAAAGTAATTTAGGATATCTCTCACAGTCCTCCTAAGTGTTGTGTTGTTTTCTGTGTTCACTTTCCCACTAGCAGCCATCCACCTGGTAACCTATCTGTTTGGGGGGAAAAGTACAATGTCAGAAGGGAAATACATTCTTCAGAGAAACTGTTTTTACAGGCTTAGGCCTAAAGGTGAGAGTTCTGCAGCAACTGCTTCTTCCATGTCTCAGTCCTGATCCTGGGAATATCTGAGATGGAATCAGAAGAAGCTGAGACTCTCATAAATGATTTTGGGTATCAGAGGCTAAATGCCATGCATCAATCAGACCACAGTGGAACAAAAGAAGTCTTATGTGAGATGTGCACAACAGTTAGAGATCAGATTGCTAGACCTTGAAACCGATATCTCAGGATTTGAAGACCTGGTATTAGCTGTGAAGAAGTTAAAAAAAATATCTTCAAAGAAGGGAAAAAAATCATCAGACAGTCTGTAAACTTTCCTTTCAGGGAAAGGTAATTTAAAAAGTGGAGGCTAAACACCTCCAATCTCATCTGGATTAGATTGGATTTTCTGTTGTTTTACAGTCTGGATTCAGAGCGAACACTGATATCTGATTACTAGATCTGGCCATGATAAACCTTAGATTTGTCAGTAGCCTTTGATACAGTTGATTAGCTGGTGCTAGTACCTAAACTGAGATCCATGACAAGTATGGTTGGAACCAGTCTTCAGTGGGAGGGTTTAGTCATGGAAGATGGTGGAGATAATTTCATCAACATTCATAAGCCTTATTTCTGGGATACCGCAGGTGGTTTTTTGCCTTGTTCCACTGGTTGGAAAATGGCCATATTGGGCTGCTAGATATTATACGTTAGAGAAATCACCGACATTGTTAAGGTACTAATCTCTCATCCTTTGCTGTTGCTCCTTTGTTGACTTTCTTTCCTGTCTGTCTGTGTGGCAGATAGTTGACTTGAGCTCAACTAGGGTTGGACTGGGTAGACTCATGAATCAGGATGAAATGTTTTGAGGAATAGGCAGGAAGTTTATGCCCCCCTCATTGTTGAAGGAAGCATATCCAACAGGCTTTCCAAAAGTGCTTGGTTAGAACTGGCTTAATTCTTGCTACTTTTGAAATCAGTTTGAAGCTTTACCATTGACAATAGCAGAAGCAAAATTAGACCTGTGTTGTCTTTCCAAGTCTCTACAATTATGCAGTTTGCATCGTGCATGGTGGAATGGGTGCAGTGACAATGCTCAGGGATCTAGTACAAAGGCATGAGTCCTAAAATGATCATTATGGTTCTAATAATAATTTTATACTTTTCGTCTGAAGATTTCAAACTGCTTTACAAAACCAGGGTTAGTTACAGTGCAGTATTATTATCTCCATATAGCAGATGTAGAAATGGGGGGGCACATGAGATTGTGATCTGTCCAAGGATGCACACTGAACCAAGAGCAGAGTTGAGGATAGAACCCAGGCAGGCTTCCTGACTCTCAGTACTCGTCTGTATTACAAATGCTCCTTTTTCTAGGGAGAGTAGGATACTACACAGAAAAGAGGGAACAGGAATGACAGCGGTCTGGAGCAGGATCAAAGAATGGGAGGAAGGACAGTAGGGGAGAGAGTACTTGTTATGGGTCCTGTACAATCCTGTAGTTCCTCTGTGCACTCTCAAAGACCTGCTGCATCCTCAGGCTCTACCACCTTCTCGCTCCTGCAGCCCCAAAACTTGTCTGAAGTGATAGGTGAAAAATAGAAGATTGGCAGACAAATGATGTGCTATGGTCCACATAAAGCTAGTGTTGGCCCTTTTCACTTGTCAACAAAAACAGTTGTGCTGTGTTGAAATGTCATTTCTGGAAAACTGCTACTTCCTAAAAAATTTTTTTCATCATAGCACTTTGCTGAAATGTCATTAGAAATGCTGATTGATGAGGGTTTTACTTTTGTTTGGGAAACGTGCGTAATGGACATGGTTTCAAATCTGACTGTAGGTAAATGGGTAGAATGGGAAACAAATCTGATTCACCCAAATTTCCCTATTCTTTAAGAATTTTTACATTTCACAGGTGTTCCAATAACATTTAATAAGCCAGCAGTTTAACTGTCAGGGAGAACTATCTTTCCCCTATAATCCTTTTTGGTGGTTAAATATTTCTAAAGGCAATGAGCTGAAATTTAGTATTCAAGATAAACAAGGACACAGTTTTTTGTGTGTGTGCATGCAAATAATGGTTTAAATATGGAAATCTGTGTTTCAGTTCCAAACTTTGAATGAAGAATGGAAACATTTACTTGGTTACAGATAGTTTATTGCTAAGCCTGTAATGTAATGATGGAAAATGTTTGGATTCCATTAGCCCTAAAATGCAGCAGGCCTTTCTGTCATTCAGAAAGGATCTTTCAAAATAACAACAGAACTTGATTGAAAAATGGCTACTGAGCATCTTCAATAAATACTGTTATGAAAAAAATTATGAACAAGTAAGTTACTTTTCATGTCTGTTGGTTATTGTGGTCATGTTAGAACCATATCCAAAGCCCATTGCAGTCAATGAAAATATTTCAGCTGGATTCAATGGTTTTGAATCAGGCTAGTATTTACATTAATGTCAAATAAAATGTATAGCAATGAAGTTATGACGGAATAAAACCACCAGTGTAACTTAATGGGGTTCATAATATTATGTGAATTATGTGAAATAACGTATGTGCATGTGTGTTTATATTTAAATCACAGATAATTTACCATTAACATAGTTCCCTAAACAAGAAGTTATAGACTTGCAGAGTTAACAAGTACCATCTGCTTCTCCATTGGAGTATGGAGTCCTTAATTAGCATATCCTTGACAAATGTCTCCTTAAAATTAATTTAAAAGGAAATAGAAAAGTTCTAAAGCACATATGAAAAATTGGTGTTTTAAAATGTTCATTACCTGAAAAATATTTGGGGTTGGATTTACAAAGGTATTTAATCACCTAAAGATGCAAATAGATGCCTGATGGGATTTTCGATGGCATTTATGTGCGTTAGGTGCCTAATTCCCCTTGAAAATGTAAGTAGGAAGAATCTAACTACTGATATCTGGACTCTGAGCACGTTAGTATAAAAAGCATCATAGGAACTCTAATTGACTACAAGTGACCTTATTTTTATTTGTTAAAACACGTTATTTATGGATTTTAAATATCATTTAATTAAATCCTGACATAGAAAATTTGGGAAATCAAAAACATGTATACATCTGTGTGAAAAGTGTAATAACAAGGCTTTTCCAGTAAAATCAAACAGGAAAAAGAATGGAGAAAAAATATTCTTAAAAGTAACTGTTTAAGGAATACATCACAGCATCTATTATAGGATAGTGCATTTACAAATGATCAGATATAAAAAAGTTCCAAAAACACAATTTTAATTTAAACTTGGTTTTTAGTTTTCTTAAGTTCTTATTAAGCTCAGTGTCCTTTTCATCTGCATAGCTATCCATATGTAATTCGCTAGCTTTCTGAACTGTGGGCATTGTAATCTATAATGGCTGTTTTAGTATCTCCTCTGAAAGCAGCACAGCTCCCCCTAACACCAAGATGGGTCTTTGTTTCAGTGCTGACTGAGGCAGGTATTTGAAGACCACTACAGCTTTTATTTTAGTCACCTGGGCTTTCTGACCTTCTCCATCTAGTAACTGACTGGCCAAACACTGTTTAGCTCCTTAGATCTGACAGAATCACAGCTGCCTACAATTGCTACCTTAGCATAAGGTATGAACACCCAAGCAAACCTGTAAACATGCAGGTGAAGAAATAGTTCGTTTATATCAGACTAGAACAGGAAAAAAATCACATAGATGAGAAGTCAAAGGCTGAAATACTTTTTCTCCTGAGAGTGTCCGTCAATCCTGCTAAGGCTCATTTACTGAGTAGCTATGAAGGCAGTCCTAAAGCCAAAACAGGGTTATTATTCTGCTTTATGACATGATGAAGGAAGTAATTCAATATTACAAGCTCCTACAGGAAGACCATTTGAGCTTCTCAGAGAAATTTCTGTTTTCTTTCCAAGGTATCTTTTCTGGAGCTATAACCTCTCATGCAACTCACAGAGGATTGGAAGTAGGGGGTCCTATCGTTTGAACTGTTTTGTGTGTGTAATTAAAAAAAAAAAAAGTCCTCTGAGCTTTTACCCTTATGTCTGAAACTATATCATAAAGGAGGAAAGTCATAGTTTAGATATTAGGAAATCAGTCAAAACACTATTTTATCTGTTCAGCAATTCAGAAAAGTCTGTCCTGATTTGTCACATTCCATCCCAGGTGGAAGACCCTACAGGGAGGAGAAAGGACTCCAAGTCAACGATAGTAAAATGGTTACAGTGCTACATAACAGAAATGTACAAACCAATGGAAACCCAGCTTCCTATACATATCAAAACGCTTTCTACAAATTCCACAATAGTCCTATGATAGAAAGAACATTGATTTCAGCAGTGCATTGCAAGCCAGCAATGGTCCACTTTTAATACATTTTCCAGGCAGTAGAAGTTAAATTTACTCATTTTATTTGGACTCATCCTTCAGAAACAGCCAGCTTCAACATAGATCCAACTGTTTCAGGTGGTGTATGTACTTTGTATTTGAGCTGGTGTAAAATAAGATGTACAGTAGTGTGAATTCCTTATACATAGACTTTTTTTCTACAATACCTATTTGTTGTCAGTCTCTGCGTTGCCCATCATGGTGGTGGTCAGTCTTTTGGCCATAGCCTTCTAGTTTACATTCTTTCACATCAGCAGCACCCTCCTGCTGCTTTTCTATTTCACTCGTAGTCATAGCCTCTGTGGAAGCTTCTGATCAGCAACAAATTACTTGTTTTCAGATAAACTCTCCTCTTGAGATTCTGCAATACTAGCATCCTCCTCTGAGTGCAGAACTTGCTTCCCAGCTTCCGCCTTTAACAAGTGTTTCACTGTCTTTGATTACACTGGACAACAACTTTTTTTTGAAAGTGTTGCTTCCTCAGAAATTTTTTTTGATTATGCTAGATCGCTTGAAGCTGAACACAAATATAATTTCAGACTTCTTGTATCACGTAGGAATTTGGAGAAACAAGAAATTGACTTTCATTGAATGTAATGCATTTAATCGCATAACGGTGCTGATGCTTTGCAATAGTTCAACAGAGCTAAAAATGTTTTGTTGATGATTTTCATTTGTACTCAGTGTCTGAGGCTTCTTGTTTAAGTGTCCAACATTAATCGGCTAGTATTGATGGATTCCAGTTGCCCTGATACCGTTTTTCCATGATTGCAATGTCCTAGTGAAACCTTTCACCATGCTCATCACTGACTGCACCAAGCTTTGCAGGGAAGAACTCTAAATGCGAATGCAGAAAATGAATATTTAGTGACGTGTTGCACTTCATGGTTTTGTATGCTTAACTCATGTTGTTAACCAGCTGCATGTAGTTTGGTGCTCTGTAGTTGCCAAGAAAATTTTCAACAACATCCTTGAATGCCTTCCATGTGATTTTCTTCTGCCCTACTAGAAGTTCTTTGAACTGCCTGTCATTGATGACCTGTTTGATTTGTGGACCAACAAAAATGCCTTCCTTAATCTTGGCATCAGTTATTCTGGGAAACATCTGTCTCAAATATCAAAATCCTTCACCTTCCTTGTTCATCGCTTTCACAAAACTTTTCAGCAGTCCGAGTTTTATGTGAAGAGGAGGCAAAAATATCTTTGTCGGGTCTACAAGTGGTTTATGTACCACACTTTTCTGCCCTGGAACCAACTTCTTATGGTGAGGCCAGTCCTTTTTAATGTAATGAGACTCTTTAGCATGGCTGTCCCATTCACAAATGAAACAACAGTACTTGGTGTATCCGAGCTGCATTCCTAGTAGCAGCACGACTATTTTCAGATCACCACAGATGTTCCAGTTGTAGTTGCTGTACTGTATGTGTTTCAACAACACTTCCATATTTCCGTAGGTTTCTTTCATGTGTACTGCATAGCCGATTGGTATTGAAGGGCGTACATTGCCATTGTGTAACAACACAGCTTTCAGGCTTAACACTGACGAATCAATAAAAAGATGCCATTGTTGTGGGTCTTGCTGGCAACCCAAAGCAGTGAACAGCCCATCAATGTCAGTGCAGAAACGTAGATTATCAACTTGACCAAAGAATTGTGTCAAATCTTCTTGGCGGCTGCGAAAGACAGAAATTTTCGTGCCTGGCGACAGTCTTGAACCCAGTAATTCTGCTTTTGCCTTTGACAAACCCAAGTCCCTGACCAGGTCATTTACCTCAGATTGAGTTATCAGATGAGGCTCACTTGACATAAATGGTTCAAAATCTGAATCAGCATAATTTTCCATTCCTGGCTTGTGCATCATGGTATCTTCATCTGCCTCCTCAGTGTCCATGTCTCTGGTAGCTTCGGTACTGGAAGACTGTCGTAATGTGGCACAGGTCTCATGGCTGAAGGGAGATTGGGGTATTCAATGGATTTCTTGTTTTTAGCAGAGAACACAGACACGTTGGTCAGACAGAAGTAAGTTTGTCACATGATCCTTCTGCTCTTGCCATATCATCGTGACAGCGGATGGCATTGACTTCCGAGTACCTCGGAGGTTGAGCCAAGCTCTAAGATTGACAGCGCATGTTGCGGAACAAATTTGAGGAGCTCAGGCTTTGTCCTGATCACCAATTTTACAGCCAAAGTAGAGCTCATACCCTTTCTTTATATGTGCAGTCATGCTCCGTCTTTGAGGTTTAAGAGTATATTCGCCACAAATGTAACAGAACATATCGTGGCTGTTGCGACATTGGCGAGACATTTTGCTATCACAAATCCTCCTGAAAATACAATTGCTTTATTATTATGAGTACACACAATATGCTATGTGCATAGAGCATGTGCATCAACATGAATGCAAACTGATATAAACGCAATGCATAGAACAGTGTGTGCCAAATGCTTTTATAGCCTTTCTAAAACCTGTCCTGCCAGCATCCGCCCTGCCTAAGCCTTAGCCTTTCCTCTGCAATGTTGTGTGGCCTGCACTAGGTGCAGTGTCACTGCATGCCCAGGCATGCTTGGACACGAGAGAAAACTTTTCAGCTTACATTGTGAGCAACATTTTAATAGACTTAAATTATTAATTGAAATAACAAATATAAGTGATAGGGAAATTTCATGGTGATTTTCGTAATCAGCAGCCCAAAATCTGTAAGATACACCCAAAAGTATTCAGGAAGCAAAATCTTTGTTGTCCAGTGTTACCAAATTTAACTGGAAGGAACAGGCAAATTGGTCATATATTTGTTTGCAGCACTCTTCTGGGGCTTTTAAGTGGAACTGCATGATTGAGAGGAGTCCAATAATGAGGTAGCAGTGCTGCAGTTCCTAAAGTTGTCCATTCTTATCTGGCTGTGGCTCCTTGGTAAAGTGACCTATGTGGAGTAATGTATTTTCTTTATGGAAGTATAATGATATTTGCTGCTACTGCTCTTGCTAAAATACCTCGTTCAGATGCCGCAATTTAAATATAGAAGACCGTGTTCTTTCTTTGTGGTTTTCTTCAGTATATAACATAAACTATGAAGTTTAACAAGAACGTCAGATTGTCAGACCCCCAGTTATATAGTTAGGGGATATATTGCAGAGAATTGTCCTAAATTTAATGAGTTAAGGCCCTAGTCAAATACAGTAGAACCTCAGAGTTGCAAACACTTTGGGAATGGAGGTTGTTCATAACTCTGAACAAAACATTATGGTGATTCTTTCTAAAGTTTACAGCTGAACATTAACTTAATATAGCTTTGAAACACTACGATGTGGAAGAAAAATTCTGCTTTCCCTTTATTTTTTTAGTAGTTTACGTTTAACACAGTACTTTACTGTATTTGGGGGTGTTTGGGGTTTTTCCCCTCTGCGGCTGCCTGATTGTGTGCTTCTGGTTCCAAATAAAGTGTGTGTTTGTCTTTTCAGTTGGTAACCCTGGTGTTCGTAACTGTGAGGTTCTACTGTAAATTAAAATTCAGGCAGGTTCCTGTAAGTAGAGCCCAGAAGAGGACTATAGAAGGCAGTTGCCTGAATTTATATTGTTTTAAGTCAGACTTCAGTCATACAACATATATATTAGGGGGGTTGATTTTGATCTCTCACTGGTTTTGAATCAATGTGAATCCACAGAATAGTGGAGTTAAATCTTGATGTAAACCCTAATACTGCACAGATTTACACACATGCTTGGCTTTAACTGTGACTAGTTCCATTGACTTCAAGTGTACGAGACTGTGCAAGATCAGGGCCTTAGAGGGTATGGCTACACTGCAATAAAACACCCACTGCTGACCCTAGCTTGTGGGGCTCGGGTTGTGGAGCTATAAAATAGCAGTGTAGACTTTTGGGCTCAAGCTGGAGTTCGGGGTCTGAGATCCCACAATGGGGGAGGGTCCCAGAGCCTGGGCCCAAGCCAAAGCCTGAATGTCTACATTGCAATTTTATATTCCCACAGCCAAGCCCCATGAGCCCAAATCAGCTGACTTGAGCCAGCTATAGCTGTGCTGCAGGTTTTTTTATTGCAGTGTAGATGTGCTCAAAGAGCCATAGATCTGTAATAGGCATTCACATACCATGCTAAATAGTGTGGTAGAAATACATAGATGTACAACAACAGAATCTTAGAGTGTGGTTGATTTTCATGCATGAGGGTGCACTACAATCTAGTGTGAAATCATTTCAAAGAGAGGAAAATGCAGTAATTTCTTATCCCGTTAAACAAAATGAAATAGCCTTGAGGAGTGTGGACCTCTCTGATCTTTCTCAGTTTGGGTAGCCTACTCTATTAAAATTGTAGGTAATCACGCAGTGAAATATTTATGGACTCTGAAAACCTGGAATAACACGTCTATCTTGTGTACATTATTGTTTGTGTGAACGTGGCAGCATCCAAAATGTGAGAGACAATGTACAAACAGAGGAGCATGGTCCTAGTTTAACATTTTATAATCTAAGGGCTTAATCCTGCAACTTTACTTACAAGTTATCCTTGTCCAGAGTCCAGTTAAGGTTGATGGGATTTCACACCTGTAGCGGTCCATGCTAGCAGATCCTAAGGCAGGAGCAGAGTCTCAGAATAGCTAGGTAAAAGGGCAGTTGTGGATAGTTTTTTTTATGTATACATAAACTTAATTCAAAATAGAACTAATAAGATATATGCTTATCATAACCGTGGGCACTTGGTTAGCATATTCTGTTCCTTTCCCACACTTTGTCTGTCTTGGTCTCTTAAGTTTTCCAATTAGGTTCACATATAAATTTACCTCCATGACAGTCTCTTTGACTTCAGTGGGACTCAGCATAGGGATCCTCATTAGTTGCTTTTTAATTTTCTTTTAATTGTTTTCCATTTTCAGTTTTTCTAATTATTTTTGAGCCCATATCTATTTCTTAATTCTTGCTTTCTGGGGGTCGAGGGCTGAAGAGTTGCTTAGTAATAAGCACAGAAGGGGGAATGTATCTTTTTGGATGGGAAGAATGGGCCATGTCCACTGCACATCTCTGTTCCTGCTGTACGCCAGTCCTCTGCTAGGCTGATGTTGGTGGGACCTCCAGATGCATGAGGCAATTTGTAGCTTTTAGATCAGAGAAAGTTCCAGGGTGATGGTAGATAGTCAATAGTGCAACACTATTATAAAAGAGTATCCTACTGGATTTTATTTTATTGATACTGTACATGAAACATGAATGACAGTTGTTCCACTCTATGTGACAGTGGCTAGGCCTTAGATAGACTACTGAATTCAGTTTTTGGCACCATATTTAAATTAGACCAAAAACTCTCCAAAAATAATTAAAAAGGTTTGGAAAAAGAATATGTATGAGAAATTTTTAAAATAACGGCATGTTCAGACAGTTCAGAGAAAAGAGTGAAGGGGTATGTGTAAGGATAAGGCTGTCAGAGGTTATGGAAGGCACGGAATCTGTGACTTCCAGAGACCTCTGTGACATTTTCCGCCTCAGCCCCTGGGCAGCGGGGCAGGAGCTGTCAGTAGGCAGGGGCGTCTCAGCTCTCAGCTGTTGCGGGAGGCGTGGAGGCCCCACAACTCCAAGTTGCTGGCTGTGGAGCTCTGAGCCACTGCAGGCAATGGGGGGACCCCAGAGCACTGAGCCGCCATGGGCAGCAGATGCTGGACACCACCCACCCAGCTGCATTGGGGCTTGGGGTCTCATCCCCATCCCCTCAGGTTTCAGTCAGCCCCTCCCCCTCAGTATTTTAAAGAAAAGTCATGGGCAGGTCACGGCTTCCATGAATTTTTGTTTACTGTCTGTGACTTGTCCGTGACTTTTACTAAAATAAACCGTGACAAAATCTGAACCTTAGGTATGCGGTAACTATCTGCAAATAAAGGAATTTTGTCTAGGGGACTGAGGTCCAGTAGTTAAGGAGGACAGATGAAGCACTTTTAGTTTAAATATTAGCAAAAAACATTATAATTTAAACAGTCAAGGATACTGGACATGTCAAGGACTTTATCTCAATCCCAGGGGAGTGAATTGAAGATTTAAAAACCAAATTAGGACACAGATGATACTGTGGTGTCATTGTTATCAAATATTTTCAAGGCTAGACTTGACACTCATTTGTTGGGAACAGTTTAGAAATAGTTTTGTTAATTTTCCCTGGTGCACGGAGTTGGACTAAATCAGTCACTAGAAGTCTCTTTAAACCCACATAGTTTTATGTTGTGTGAATTTTATAAAGTCCCATCTATTCTAATGTTGAAATACTTTTTGAAAAGAACAGAACAAAATTTAAATCAAGATATATTTTTATTAATGTTTATAATAAAACAAGAGTTAAATTATTATATTAAAAAGAGAAATTATGGTAAGTATTATAATATTTCTGAAGTAGATCATTTTTACGATGACATTTTTTTCTGAATTCAAAACATTTACCTGCTATTCAATTTTTTAATAACTTCTTATACTTGGTTTGTACATTTTAAAAACAAAATCTTAATTTGGAGTTAGCGTTTTTCCTAAAAAAATGAAATTTTCCATCTCTCATATTTTTAATGAGCCCATGAGTGTGGCATGTGTGATACAGTATCATTCATGAGGAATCTTTGTTTACCAAACTCTTTATTTTAATACTGATTAATTTTTAAGACAATAATATATTAGAAATGTTAACCTTTTAGTCAGAATTTTTATTTTTGCAATTTATTAACATATTTTT
The DNA here is from genome assembly GCA_007922155.1 of Mesoclemmys tuberculata. Lineage (NCBI taxonomy): Eukaryota > Metazoa > Chordata > Testudines > Chelidae > Mesoclemmys > Mesoclemmys tuberculata. The sequence continues at coordinate 102,030,410 of ML675603.1, read as the reverse complement.
ATGAAACAGGCCAGTTAATGCATGTGTTCCTTCATACCCACCCTCCAGGTTACCCATTACTTTTAGTGTGAATAAATAAAATTAAACCAATTTGTGGAGAAATAAGATATGGATCTACTGTATGTTAAGATATATTTCTCATTGAATAAATAATGGTAATTAGCTAGGGGATAGATTTTTTTTTTTTATCAAATTGTATCTTTTCGTTCTTGCAAATATGTCTTGGAAATGCAGGTGCAACATGATAAAAACATCCTCCTATTTAAATTGTTGATTTTTCCAAAAATGATTAACTAAAAGCCATATACTGTAGTTACTTAACAAACGTTTGATTCATTTATTTTTCCTTTTTGGTCTGTAAATAATTTCAAAGCATAAAAGTTATTCTGAAGCCACACTTCTATTACATGCATAAGAAATCAGCCAAATAATAATAGCTAGCTTGCATGGCAGGCATGGATAGCTGTATTACTAATTTATTTATTAAAAGAAAAGCATCTTTAACATGATTTGAGACCATTGAATTTTGTACAGAGTTTCATAACCTTAGTACTGTTACCTTCATCCTCTCTCCCTACCTCCTTTTCCATGTGTGTTCTCTTGTCCAGCAGAATGAAGCCTTCTTCCTGGCTGAAGCGATTAGGTTCTATTATAATACAAATAACGAATGCTATTATTATTTATTTGTTGTTTGTATTAGATAGTGGCCAGACTATTGATGCACCATTTTACTAAGTGCTGAGCAATCACTTATGAAAACAGTTCCTGCCTTGAATAGCTAACAATTTAAGAGAGTTTACATTATAATAATAAAACATCTAAGAAACAAATTCCTCCCTGTTGTAACTCCATCAAAGTGAAAAGAAGACTTTGCCCTATTATATAGCCTTATTTTTAAAGTTTTTGTTATCTCTGTTTTACGTGGAACTTTTAGGATCCCCCTTTTTAATGTTACAAATCCTGCTCTTGACACATTTCCATCTTGGTGTGTGGCTTTTGGGGGTTAATTTTTGCAGAGTTTCTGTTGAGTTTGAGAAGAATTCTTTATGAAGTGAATCAGTGCAGCCTAGTGGAGAGCAGAGACATAAGCATTTGCATCTCCAGAATGTTTGTATTGACAAATGGTAGTCTGCTATTGACATTTGTGTCCCTTGATGATACTTTCTATCCTGGCTTATCTTTGCTGGTCAAATGCCTTAATTGTTCTGGCCTTTAATGCAGTCAAAGTTGGAGCAGGAGTGGAGGAGAGAAGAGAAGGAGCAGGTCTAACAGAGCATCAAGCTTGAGCTGTGAAGCTGCTGGCAACGATCAACCTGTCATAATGTTATGATTTGTTCATTTTTATACCATTTATTAGCCTTTACTTGTTGTGCCATTTGGCCTCCAGGGCAGATAAAGTGCTGTCTAATTTGGTAGGTTTGCTTCTGTCAGAGTGGCCTCGACAGAGAAGGTGTTAGCTGTAGTGACAAATAATCAATAGCTGTCGTTGTCATGAGGAACGTGAGTAGTTGGGCCTTTCATCTGGAGGATTAGAGGTCTAATTGGATTGAGAATAGGGAGGGTGGGCTGCTGGGTAACCCTGTCAGCTATGTGAAGCTGTCAAATGTCAGCCTTACTGAAAGAGAGGAGGGATGGTTAGCTTTCAGAGACTCAGAGGAAGTCATATGAAAGCTTTTAAAAAGTAATAGATAGAAAAGTAGAATAGGCTAATGTATGCTTTAACCTCTTCTTGTTTAATTATACATCCCTGCAGTTAATGAACCTGTATAACTTTGGATGTTGTTTTTGTGAGACAGTGTTGTCAGTGTAATAACAATGCAGGCTGGTTCTTTGTCTTGAATAAAAGTAACTTTATTACTCATATGGGGGATATAAATGTGAAAGATTTTCACGTAGTGAAGGTAAACAGCCAGCAAAGAGGAAGATCTCTAGCAGGAATTACAACGAAATTGAATAGTTTATTAATTTAATATGTTGTGGAAATTTGGCAGTCATGCTACACATCTTTTCTAAGAGTCAGTTAATGATTTTATGCTGTGTTAATGGAATACATACTACATATTAGTTGTTGAATCGTATGGACAGTTTTGGCAGTTTTGTTGTGCTTTTTGCTCCTCTGCTGTCTGGCTGAAAATGTTTTTTGTCCCAATGGATATAAACTCAATGACTGAGGCAGTATTATATTAGTAAATGTATAATTTGTTCAGCAGAATACCTCAAAAGGCTAACGGTGCTCATATTTTCCTCAACAGAGTAAATAACAAGAATGCATTTTAAATGAGCGCCTGTTTAACAAAGTTATTAAAATAGTCTTTTCTCATGTGCATCTCTTACTTCATTTACTTCTCAACATACAACTGCTTTCAAGTAATTTGACATGTTAGTGTGATTATGTAAAAAGTTACTCCTGAGAATTATGATACTGGGCCTAATTAATCCTGCGTATAACTGACCACTTCCTACAAAGTGCTGAGTAGCCTCGGCTCCTATTGACCTGGGAGTCGGAGGCTTTTTAAAGCAAAAATTATAGTCAGTCATGTACATCAATTCATGTCTTCAAATTCCTTTTGAAGCTCAGAATGTGAATTCCCTCCTTGCCCATAATTTTTTGTTTTCCAGTGTTTTTCAGGTTGACTGTATTTACACTCCAAAGGTAGAGGGCATAGAAACTCATTTGAGCAATGTAGATCCAGTAGATATGAAGAATAAACAATCCAAGCATTCAGAAGTGAGGCAAAATGATGTTTTTGTTTAATTTTAATATTTTTCTAGTGTTCTATTATATTTCTTTATTTAAAAATCTTTTTTAATAAAAGGTGTGGAGTTGAACATTCTTCATTTCATTGTGGCTTCATGGTTTTGTGGCAGTGCTCTTTGAAGCCAGAATTTTGTTGCTGTATTGGAATTAAAAAATCTGGTGGCTGTTAATATCAATGCAACCACTCCCTATTCTACACCACTTAATGGCATAGTCGTTAAACAAATGGAATAGGGCTCACTGGTCGTTCTCTGGAAGTGTTCTAAAAGTAGATCCCTAATTTCAGTTATGAAATTGTTGGTCAGCATGTAGTATGAGTGTTGTAGAGGCAGCATTCTCAAAGGGAGTATCTGGCATCACACTTCAGTGACTGAAGTGACAGAGGACCTGTTTTGTTCCCATTGAAGTCCATTGCTGGGGTTTCGACTACCACCTTCATGCTGACAACCTCTCTCAAATCTGATTTATATATCTCTGTTTAATCTTGCTTTTACCATTTGTTGCTTAGATATTTTCTTTTGGTATGCTTCACTGCCATTTCAAATCCAGTCTTTACAAAACTGAAATTAACTTTTCTCATACTCCAGTTCTGTCTCCTCATTTCTCTATAACCATTGACGACTCCACTATTTTCCCTAATACATTAGCTTGCAACCTCAACTCAAGTTTTGATTGTCAAATCTGACCTAATTGGATCGAAGTTTCTGGATTCATCTGTGCATGATAGAAGCCAAGTAAAAAGTTAAGGTTCACATAAAAGGACACTCATTTAGCTTTCTAATTACTTCACACCTAAATTCAGGCCATTTCTTACTGGGAGACTTTAAACAAAAAATGTAAAGCCATAAGAAACATCATCTCCTTTTGTTAATAAAGGAAGTCTTGTGCAAAGTGATGTATAGTATGTCTTATAGGCAGTCAATAACTTGATCATCCTAATATAATGTGGTCAGGAATAACTATGGCTATGTGCCCATATCTGGTGTCTTTCCAAGTTCTGATGCTTCTTTATATCACCAGCTCTGTTAACCTATTCCTCATTATCTCCACTGCTAAAACTCTTGGCTCCGTTTTGGGCATTTTGTTCTCCTTATCAATAATCAATTTAAACTAAATTCAGTACTGTTTTTAAGACGGGTTAGTTGCCATGCAAGAAAGATGATGAAAAAAGTCATTTATAAAGGTCCTTAAATAATGTATAGTGAAACCTGTCTTAAATGACCACTCAAGAGACTGAAAAAAACAAGTTGCTTAACAACAGAGATTGTTTTGTAATAAAGGCAGAACAGAACTATGTAAAATCAGGGAGACATTAGGACTGTCACTTAAAACAAAAAGTTGCCTAATAAAAGTGACCTCTTATGCAGATATCAACACTATTTTTAAGCCTTTTTAGAGAACACTTTCATACTATCCATGGTTAGTGTCACTGCCAAAAGTTGGCCTTTGTATGTTGACTAAAACATTCTGATTTTCATACACTAGCCCCATGTTGTTTGAAGTTATCACAAAGTCTCCTCATCTCCCTGCTTCATTTTGGTTTATTTTCTTTGTTTTTTAATAATTCTCTAGTTATGTTTGGCTTTGGGAATAATGGGTTTTGCCCTAAAAGTGTGATGCCCTTTGAACATGGTACTGTACTTGGATAACATAATTGCTCAGATTGAATAGATTTCATCTTGTTCTATTCTTTCACTGCTCCCTCAGCATGTTTATTACTGTACATGATGTACAAGAGATTTACTCAACCCTGCTCCAGATTTTTGACATCTGCAACCTAAATCATATTTTTTAAATGGCTCTACAGAGAAAAAATAAGTCCATTTGCTTGTCCTTTTGGAAACACTCCAGAGCTGGACTTGCTGTTGGCTTTTGGTGATACAAAAAAAGGTAGTTTTGGATACCCAGAAACTCTTTCTGTGTATGAATGGGTTCCCACAATGACAATGAAAAACAAAATGGCTGCTACAACTTTAGCTACCCAGTTTCATGTGCTTTTTAATTAAGGTGACTAGTATTTTAGTTTTCAGTTAATAAGACAGAATGGGTATTTGTTTGGTTTACCACTTATCATTAGTTGTTGGCATTATAATTGCAATTTGAAATAAATTAGCTTGTTATACAATGTTTCCATAAATGCTTCAGTAAACGCTATCAGAGCAATAAATCATTTTGAAACAGGACACCTTTCTGCTGTATTGTCAAAGAATCTTCTATTGGGTGCCTGACACTTTCTTAATCTGATGCTCAGGTTTGTCATTTGAATCAATAGCAAACCAGATAGGATGTCTTCAGCTTGCAAGGCTATGGCTATAAAGGGTATTTGAAAAATAAATTTAGTTTTTATGGCTGTGCCACAAACTTTGGGAGCACTAATTTGTCATTTGTCTCTCCATCTGTCTGTAAACAGTTGGTTAAATTGGTGATTGAAGAGAGTTAGGTGAATTATACTTGAGGCAAACTTGATTTATAAATAAATTATGTAAGTAAATTTGTTGATTCCAAGAAACTGACAGTTTGAGTTAGCATGTCTACGACTTAGATAAATCTACCTTTTCAGACTAATGAACAGTTAGTCCTTTTCTGTCTAATTGTAATCTTTTTCAATTTGAGTTAATTTTGAAATTAATGCAATACTATTTTTTTTAATCTTTGAAGAAACCATTTTTTTCACGTGATTAAAAATAAGTGACTGAAAGTGACCAATGGATCTGTAATCCAGGTGTTATAATGAAAATCTGAAAACATCCACTGCTCATGTGGAGACCTCTAATGGGTGACTTTATAAAGGAAATACTATAGTCATGCATCCTAAGATAACCCTTTTTTCTCTATCTTGGTAATGTAGAACATATTTTGGAAAACTTAAAAACTATCAAATTTTCAACTTCTTATTCTCCATAATTTAAGAGGCAAGAAATCCATCAATCTTTAGAAGTTCTAGGGCTTTAAATAACTTACTTGGGCTTTGTTTCATTTTCCCTAATACTTAAGGATTTTCTGACCCAATATCAGTCTAAAATCCCTCCATTATAAAACTACAAGATAGTTCAATGCATATAACTAAACCTCAAGTTTGTCATCAGTTGTTGCCAAAGGTAAATCACCATATGGGTTGCCCTGAGTATTCCTGTCAGACTCTCCCCACTCCAACCAGCTGAATCATCATGAAAAACACCTTAAAAAAAAAAAAAAGCTTAGAGACAGCTCTGCTTATGAAGTGGCCTCATTTGAGAAGCAGTGGCAGATCCATGGACCCTTTTACGTATTACACACAGGAGTCCCAAGACCCTTCACAGAGGAATTTCGAAGCAGTCAATTCTGACACCCTTACTTTCATTCAGTAGTACCTTACTTTGTTAGTAGCCCTGACATAATTAAAAAAACAAACAAACAAACAAACCAGTAGGGCTTGCCCTTGCCATCCTCATTTATATTGAGTAGTGATAATCTCAGTGGGGCTACTTGCAGAGTAAGGATTGCAAATAAGGATTTAGAAGAGTAGAAGATCCTTCAGTTGGACTGGCTAAAATCATTCGGATTATTTTTTGGTGGTGAGAATTCAAATGTAGCTCACAGTGCATTAAAATGTTTAAACAAATTTTGTGTGTACACGTACAAAGGGTAAAATGAAACCTATATATAAAGAGATCAATATTGGAGAACAATACTGTTTACTAGAAATCTGAATGTCGTCCTGTTTCCACTCCTTTTTAAAAATATAAGTTCATAGTTTGAAAAGATTTCTCTATGTAACCATTTGTTGAGAGGTTTCATGTTCTGGTGATACTTCTTAGCAGCCCTCCCAACTTGTTTTGTGTATCCCTAAGATTTCTTAAATTAAACTAGAATAGGTGATGTCAATATTGGTATGTGAAATCTCTAAGGAAAATCTATGTATTGCAAGAAGTGAGGTTGATGATTCAATAGATTTCTCCTTCCACACCTGATTGTGTCCACGATGCCCCACTGTGCTGCTACAGGTCTGTCTATCAGATGGATGTCCCTTGCATTTCTGTATAACTATCCTGATGTCTCCTCTGCTGTCTGATCTTTGAATTTCAGTTTTTTTATTTTTGACTTCTAGGGCCTGATTTTAAGTAACTTTGTAGACACGTATATGTGCATGTCTGTCTGTGTGGTATGCATGCCAATCTAGCTACATGCATATTCTGAATTAAGCATTACATCCAAGAGTCCATTTGCAAAATAAATTACATTTGTAATTGTATTTTATTGGTAGGCATGCAAAGTTATTGAGAATCAGGCCCTTTACTAGTAATGGAACTTCATTTTTTAAACTCATATTTAAACCACCTCTGTTCAAGACCACCACCCTTTTGGGAACTAGGAGGTGTAGCTGTTTTTACTTATGTCTTAGCGTATGCTTATATAAAGATGAGTCTCCTTTACCTTGTTTTACAAAGATTGCTGTGCAGGGCTGGTGGAGAAATGAAAAATGAATTCTCAAATAATTTATTTGACGAAAAATGTGTAAATTCATCAGGTAACTTTCTTGTTTCCCTCTTCTCCATCCCTCCCCCCAACTCACAGGGGATATTAAAGTTGGATTTAGTAGAAATATAAGGGCCCTTATTCTGTTTTACATACTCATCTGGTCTTGAGTTCTTTAAAGCAATCCTCTTTCTTTCTGCAAACACGAACATGTATAATGAAAACAATTACATATAGTTCAACCATTACTCAGTACATTTCAGATATCATTACAGCAAATTAAGAAGTAAATATTACACATTTATAAACATCCAGTAAAACCATGTGGTTAGTAGGAATGAAAAAATAAACTGAGAGTGCCTGGAAGTACTTACCCTATACGTTTTTTTGTAAAGGCTGTTCTAGTTCAGGGAAATAGTTTTATAACTTTCACCCTTGGAACATTTAAGAATTAAGAAAATAATTCAAGGAAGATTTTACTTTGTGATAATTCTTTTTTTTTTCACTGATTCAGTACTATGTGACAAATCTCTCAAATCACTAAAATGTTATTTGGAATAACTTAATTTGCATTCTGCATAAAGCAGTGGACAGAGATTCCATAAATATGAATGGGTTGTATTTCAGCTTCTGTCTCTAATTCTTGAGAGATTAGATATTTTAGGGTCTTCTGCCTGAATGGCTTTAAAGAACAGTGTAGGAAAACAAATCAATAACAGTAGAAGAGATCAGCTGGAAACTAGAATGCTAATTGCATTTCTCAGCCTTGCAGTGTTTTTTAAATGGAAGCAGTTAATTTTTCTTGATATATTTAGATAACAGAACTTTGAGCTGCTTGTACCACTACGCAGAAAAAGCATGCACAAATTGTGGTTGTAGATAAGTGGACTCCCAATGCTAAAGACACACAGGGACTTCTTTCATTTTTCTAAAAAACATCTTGGGAAACAGTTTTTCCTTTTGATTTTACAATGTTGGTCAGTTTTCCTCTCTGTTGTACCCTTTGACCATATGTCACTTGATAGCTGTCTATTCCTATGGAAACCAAGGTATTGAAGCCAAGGTTGCAAGAGGCATTGGAGAGAAATATTTTAGGAGTTCAGCCACAGAGCAGCTAACGATGCTGCTTTGCTTTCAGTCAAACCATGCTTCATAGCCAGAATTGGTCTAAAGTCATAGAGAGTTGTTCTCGGCTGATGTATTGCCTAAGATGCCTTGCCAGATGGATGAACATCTTAAACTTGAAAACTGGCAAATAAAACTGCTATTCAGCTATCTGAGCCTCTCTCTTTGGGCTGAGGGTTTTAGCTTAGAGACTAAGATGCTTCTAGTGGAGTTGCTAAAAGGGTACTTTGTAAGATTTAGATACGATGTCAAGATTAGTGATGCTGCTGCCATGGCTGAGTTGAGAGGATTAGCAATATCAGATATTTAAATTTGCCAGGCAGCTGTTTACTTTAGATGAAAAGTATGGCATCACCTTTATTAATTTGTAAGGAAAAAATAGCACCCAGAGATTTACTGCAGTGCTGACTAATGATATAATGCAACACCAAATGTAAAAAATGTATTTTTGAAGATTTTCTTTAATACACCCATCAGTTAACTTAATTGTATTTAACAGTGTATAGGCAACATTATTATTATTCAGTCAAACAATTAACTCATATATTAGTTTTATTCACAATATCATTAAACATTGTATAGCAATTTTACTTGGGATACAGATGCAAATCAAATTTAGCTCCCAGAAACTCCTAGACACTTGAGGAGACAGAGAAAGGAAATAGTTATTTTTCAGTAACTATTAATATTTCAGACTTCCATACTTTAGAACATAGTTAGCATAGAACAAACACTGCAGCATGAATTAACGGTGCCTACAGCACTGGGAGCTGAACTAAGTCTTTTAGTTTTCTTCAGTTTCTGATTCTCCCCCAGTGTATCAGTTGCAGCTTACAAAAATTGAAGGGAACACCCCAGAAAAAAATTGATGTGTCTGTGTGGTGTGTTTATAGTTTTGCTGTATATAATGGAGACACGTTAATTTCTTTTTGCTTTAGTGTTTTCTTTGCTGCCTGGGAGATGAATATTCACTTCTAGTGTTAAATACACCAAAATAGCATAGTTGGTGTACTGTTTTGTTTTAGTACTTTTTCAGATATTACTGAACAGTAACAAGGAATCTTTGCAAAAGGGTTAATTTAGCTATTAAAAAAGCAGTTTAAATATTACAATTTTTTGTTAATGCTGAGATACTGCTGAGATAATGAATGCTGAGATTATTTTTATGCTATACAAGATTTACAGACCAAGACCAAATGAATAATGTTGTACATAGTGTGCGTCAACCAGTTCTGACTTTGGGAAGTTTTGACATAAATTCTGATTGCAATTTGATTTTTTTAAAGCAATAAAAGCCTTTTCTAGAAGTTGCAATGAGCTGACTTTGTCTGGTTAAGAAAACAATTCTTTGTATTAAAGGTATTTGTCGTATGGTATTATAGTAGAGCACCATCTCGACTATAGTTAAGATTGGGAAACACTTCCTGTTTAAAGGATGACTCCTGTAAGTGTTCTAAAATCCACTTATTTTCTCACATCTCCTTGAAATTTGCTGCCTCATTGAGGTGTGGGGTGAAGTTAGTGATACAAATGTGGGGTCATTTGCACAAGATTTTCCTGAGGTTCAGCCCCTCTATGCCCAGGGAAGAACATTTCAGAGGTGACATTCTTCCGATGTTTTTTGCACACACTTGAGGATCAAACCATGGCTCTGATTAGTTCAACATTTACTCCAGCTTGTGCAGTGAACCCACTACCACATTGAGGAAGCAAAATTGAAAACATTACTCAACAAAGAGTTACGCTCTACATATAGGCTCGAAACTAATTCTTATGAGCCAACCGGATTACAGTCCGCATATGTAGACAAAGTAGCCAAGAGGGCTGCTAGCCAGCCACTAATCACAGAATGTTAGTGGCTCAAAGGCATATGAGCACTGCCCGTTTAAACCTGAGCTACGCTAGGCACTGTAGATTCAAACCCAACCTTTGGCCGAAATCTGAAAATGAAACGTAGGCATGTTGCTAAAGTCTGCCTTTGTCACAGGGGATTTTTTATTTTTGGGAAGTGTAATCTGAATACAGTACAGGTCTGGAAGAGCAGGTGATGCCACTGGGCAATGCTTACTCTACATTAATGAAGTTTCTTGTCAGCAAATATAGTTTTACCACAGAGAGAACTTATTGAGATACCTTACTTACTTTGAGTAGTACCTTACTCCCAGAGTAGTTCCACTGATTTTTGGGGAGTATGGTACTATTCAGTGTGTGTAAGCGTGGTGTAATTCAGCCTCTATAAAAATACAAACCCTAGAATTTTAAAAAATTTCAGAACCAGGTAAAGTATAGTCTTAGCAATATCTAAAAAGGGTTTTAATGCATTAGAAAACAAACCAGTGTCACAACTTATTTGTAAATAACTCATTTAACAAAACAGAAGCAGCCTTAACTAATCTGCCACTCTAAAACATTCTTGTTTTTAATTTTGTTTATATTTTTATATTGCTACTTTATTTTGAAGAACTCTTCTCAGATTTCTAGCAATTAGCTATTAATATAAACATTTGAGTGCTAGTTCTGATGCTTGTTTCTTATGTGCTGTTGTAAATATTACATTTAATATATTTTGGACAGTGCTGTATCAAAACATAAACGAATGAGAAATAAAGGATACCAGCAATGACTGTTCTATTTTTTATCAGCAATTTAGCTTGTTTCCTAAACAGCAGCTGAAACTGATACTTACAGGTAGAACAAAATCTGCCATCTGCTCTGTGTCATTCTTAGTCATGACTGATGAATTGGGAGCAAGCTGCTTCTACAAGGGGATATAGTCAGAGAAAATGTAGAAGAAAAGTCTCAATTAAAAGAGGTGCATAATCAGTTTCATTCATAAGAAATTTCATATATGTGGGTGAAAATGGCCATGCTGTTCTTTGGGTTAAAACATAACAACCCTTTTCTCATCACTTCTTGTTTTTTGGGTGCAAACATGTAAAAATTTTCAGTAGTAGAATTCAAGAGTTCAAAGAAAAGCAGACTCAACTATATTAACCTCAACATATGAAGATAAGCATTCGGATTTCACTGTAATACATAAAGGCAAGTCATATGAATGTATACCTTTCAGAGCCTTAACAAACTGATGGAGTGTCAAGAATCAAAGAATTCAAATTCTCCTAGAAATAATCTGATAGTGAATAGTTGTTTTAAAACAACTCTTTTGGCATACGATCTAGGTTAATCTCTTTGGAAAGGATACTGTTGTAATGTGAAATACTTTATATATTATTTTATGTTTTGTTTCTTAATCTAAGATCAAGGTGCCACTCATGTAATTCATATAATATTACCTTTTTATCTGAGTCTCTGTGAACACTGAAAACATTTATTAATATTTATTACTCTACATGTTTATTCTAGTTTTAAAGATCTGAGGAATCACTACTAATGAATATGCACAATTTAGCTTATCAGATATAAGCGACTATTAAAACTCAACTATAACTCAATATAAATTTTTTATTATTTTTTGAAGTGTTATGATTCAAAAGTTAATGTCTAATCTCTAAATTTAAAAATTGCTCCAGTGATTTACTTTGCTTGGGAATTTTTCCAGACTTTGAAAAAATAGAGTGTACAACAGGAGATTTGGAGGAGACTGCCCTCTTGAGGAAATCTGATACGCGTGTGAATTTTTTTCCACAAACTGAAGCTAAATAAAAGGGGAAATTTTTTTTTAAACAGCTACCCTGTTTTTAACTTTTTTTGTTTGTGGTAAACTGAAATGCTATCATATTTCAGAATGTTCTATTGATAAAAGAGTAAAATAAAATTTCATCATATTTCTCTAAAACCAAAGGAGTTATTGAACTTTTCAGAATCTTTCCTTGTTTGTAAAAGAGTAGTGAGAAGATTGTGGTAAGGCAACTTAGCAACAAATAATATTTATCTATTTTTAATGATGGGTTAATTTATTAAAATCCCAATACATATATTAATAACTATAGTGTCATCTGGAGTCTTCTGGTTTCCTAAATTTCTTCTTTCACAGTTACAGGGCGAGATACGCCTTTGGCACCTTGCTGGTCTGTGAGTGCACCCTCTCAAGACTTAGGCCTCTTGCTTTGAAAATCCCATGTTTCTCCCACTCTTAAACCAGGTCTCAGGCTACTGCCCCCTATGTACCAGGTATAATTGCTCAGCAGGTCAGACTGGATTTGGCACATGCAAGTCTTCCCTTTGGGACATGGGACCAGTGGTTAATATAGGGACAGACAGCTTTTTCAAAATAAGGTATTGTATAAGCTTAACAGTAGGACCACGGCAATGCATAAGAAAAATGATAATAGTATATGTATTTGCCTGTCTTCCTAAGGCTAATCATCTGTTGATGCTTAGAAAGGCCAAACTGCCTTGGGCGCTGGTTCTGCTGGGTATGTGTCTGTCTCTGCCTGTTCCTTGGAGAAAATCTCTCACAACTATCTCCCCAACATGCACACATATACCCTGTCCAGAGCAATGCTTCCCAATCTTTGAGCCATGGCTCATGGGGGAGCCATGAATGTTTGGGAAAATTTTTTAATAGGTAAGCCTGTTTTTTCTAGTTAAGAGACTATTAAATTAGGTTTAAAATCACCTGCATCTTATCTAGGGGTCAGTGTCTTATACTACAGCAGCTGCTGATGGGGTTGGAAGCCTTTCTCTGCCTTCTGCTCCTGCAGCAAACAGACTTCCTGCTGGGGGAAGCATTTGGTAGGAAGTCTCTTGGCTGAATGCCCCCTATTAGAGCAGTGGGCAAGGAGAAGTTCCCAGTGCTAGTTACAGGTCTAGCTGTGCAGCACCAGCACTAGCAGGAAGAGGGGCTGAGGGAGAAACAGGTGTGTCTTGTCTTTACAGTGAAACCATTTTTATCGACTGCTAAGTCTACATGTAGCAAACATTTGGCTGAAAATAGTTAAACAAAAAAGTAAGATATTTAGAAACCAAGCACCCAGAATTCATAAAGAAGCATCATGTCTAAAGAAACAGCTGCTCCTCAAAAAGCCTTAGAAGCACCTTATTTTGTAGCTTTGCAAATTGCAAACAAATACACACCGTTGGAAAGACCCTTCTACTTCCAGTAGCAATATACATGTGTAGAATTATGACTGGGGAACAAGCACCCATAGCACTGAAAATCATTCCTATGTCAAATACCGTCCATCGATGTATTGATGATCTTGCAGAAAACATCCAGGACCAATTAACTGACCAAGTTAAAAAGAGTCAATGTCTTTCACTACAGCTTGAGGAATCCACAGACATAGTCAACCTAACTCATCTTCTGTGTTATGTGAGATTTGCCAAAGCAGATACAATAGTTGAAGAACTTTTATTTTGCAAAAAAATCCCAAACTGAACATCTGGTGGTGAAATACTCAAGATCCTCGATAAATTCATAGTGGACGAAGGTCTTAATTAGGTCATGTGTGAGACTGTGCACTGATGGGACAGCAGCTATGACTGGAAAGAACAGTGTGGTTTACAGCACAAGTAAAGAAAGTGGCACCGACAGCAGTTTGGGCATATTGCATGTTTCATCACAAAGAAGTGGCATCAAAGAAATTGCAATCTGTAGTACATGAGGCCCTCAACATAGTTTTAAAAATTGTTAATTGGATAAAATCCTGGGTAGCGAACATAAGTTGTTCTAGTGTGCTGTGCGAAGAGATGGGCTCTGACCACACTCAGTTTATTTCACTGTGAATTCAGGTGGTTGTCATGTGGATGTTACAAAACATATTTTAATTTTGTGACAAAATCAGAATTTTCCTCTTTGGGAAAACAAATCTTGTATATTACATGTGTAATGTGGACTTCTTGACTATATTAGCTTATCTGAAAGACATATTTCATAAATTGAATGCACTGAATTTAGGAATACAGATATACTAGATATGAAGGAGAAAATGGGGGATTCATGAAGAAACCTCGTCCATGGAGATACCACACTGAAAAGGGAGTTATCAGGCTTCTAAAAAAGAAAAAGGAGTGAAAGTGAGCAAAATACATTTAAAGACTAAATATTACCTTATTGTCTGGATTTTATTCCCACTTTGATTAATATTTTCCTGGAGTTGTGTGTGACTCTTCAGATACCAGTTGAATTTGTCACCCGTTCTTGGTAACAGTTGACCAATTCCAATCTTAAGTATCTCAGTTCAATCAAATCTCTTCAAATTTTCAAGTGATCACATACTGAAGACTAAGCTTTTAAATCTTAACAAACCGGGAATTGTGAATTTCTGTTAGAGAAATCTATGAAGAGCTGAAAGATGAAGCTATGAAAGAGCTGCTTCCATTCACTTCCAGTTATCTCTGAGAATCTGGGATTTCAGCAGCAATTTCTGTGAAAACTAAACATGGAAATTGTTTAAACTTTGGGAAACAACTTAGGTCTAGCACTATCAGAGAATCAACCAAATATTGTGCAGTTATGTAGTTTGAAAGAGGCCTATTCTTCTCTCTGTCTTAGGCTGTGTCCTAACAGAACAAAAATCCATATTTTTAAACTATAATTTTCGAAACAGATTATATCAGGATATATAATTGAACGAAGTATATGTAGTTGAACAAAATTGAAAAACCATCCAAATTCTGATGTCCATCTTGACTCTAGCCCTGAGTCAGTTAAAAAAAAAAGTATTTGTTTGTAAGGAACCCCATCAAGTCTTAAAATATCTTTAAGAAAGCCACAGTATTAAAAAGTTTGGGAACCATGGCTCCAGAGAGGCTCAGAGAGTCACTTCTTAACTGTTTCAAGTCCTTTGAATCTGTCCATTCCCAGCCTTTGCAAAGGGCAGGAATGAAATTGGGCTGGAGCCAAAGATTTAGCATCTTCATAGCTAACTAGTTCATCATTGTTTCTTAATTATTCCTGTCGTGTTTACTTATCTAGAGACATTGTTTTGTCTTGTTAGTTCCCTAGCAGCTCTGCTGTTGAAATCAATTAACGTATGCATATATTAAGCATTCCACTAACCCAGTCTAGTTGCACAGTACTTATCTGAATAACCAGGTCACATACAGTATTCATAAATTATTACAACTCAGCCTCAGGTCTTCATAGAACCATAGGGCTAAAAGGGATAGCAAGAGTCATCTAGTCTAACCCCCCTGCCAAGGTGCAGATTCTTCACACCTTCCAGTCACGCTTTAGATTTCAGTATAGTATGAAGGCTGGAGTAATCGCGTTTGTGGAAAATCTCCTCCTAGCACCTAGCAGGTGTCCTTGCTAATTTTTCTAAATCTATTGACAAACTTGGATTCTGCTGATCACAAAATGCTGTTGATTTGTCTGTGAACACTAGCTGGGGGACTGGAAGTCAGGCAACTGGAGTTCTAATCCTGACTCTATCCCTGATTCACAATTTGACCTTGTAAAAGTCAGTTTAACCTCTCTGTGCTTTCCCACCTGTAAAATGGAGATAATGGTACTTACCTTCCTTTCTAAAGTGTTTGAGTTCTAAGGGTGAAACACACTATATAATAACTGTGTGTTATTCTTATTAATTGCTATCCATGCAGGAGTTCCCTTGTTCAGGGTTTCACAGAGTTCTGTTTTGACATATCACTCTGGCTGATGGTGGAGATTGCAAGACAATTTGAACAGAAATGACATCAGTATTTGGATTGAATTCATCTCGTCATTCTTTTCAGACTCAGATGCGGCAATATCTTTGCATTCCCAGAGCCTTTGGAAGGGTGAGAGTAGATTGACAGCAAGCTGACAGAGGTTTGAGCCAGTCAAAATTGAAGTGATGTTGATGAGGGGCAGGGTTGGTTCCCATCCCATTTAATGAGTGAGTTTATCCCCTTACTGTCCATCAGGTATGTAATTGGAGATGCTTTTGGGCTCTGTGGAGGAGTATATCTGGATGGAGCTACAGCTGTAGCAACCTGAGGCATAATCAAGGAGGCCCTGCCTTAAAATGGACTGTGTAAACACAAAGAGGAAGCTGAGTGAGAGGGGGGAAATAGAAGTCATGCAGGCTGCACTGGTGGTGTGGTTTCTCTCAGGGTCCAGGGGACCAGCCTGATCATATTCTAGACTTGGTGCTGTGGACTCAAAGGCCCAGTCTACACTTACCTTCTGGATTTGGTGGCAGTCAATGGGAGATACACAAGTGACATAAATAACTTGCGTATCTCCCATTTATTTCGCTGTGTCTGCTCCACGCGCTGTCCGCGTGGCGCCACTTGCCGGGGTGATTTTCCTATGTCGATTGCTGGATCGACTGAGCATGTCTAAACAGACAGCTCAGTCAATCCAGAGCAATCAATCTGAAGGCGGCGAATTTGCTACCGTCAGTGTAGACCCAGCCTAAGTTTGGGAGCTCTGAACTAGGGTCCTGAGGAGAAAAATGTATGAACTGTTTGTTTTTAATTGCTCCTTCCTGAAGCTTTATTAAAAAGGGACATGCTATTTGGTTAATGTGTGTTGGCTTCCCTTTGCCTGGGCTGTTAAAACTAACCTATTGTTGCCCTACATCTCTCTAAACCCTCAGTTGCTTCGTGGACATCCAGGTGACATCTGTGAACAAATAATACGTTGTATCCTTTCTATCTCTTGTAAGGACGCTGCAACCCCCTTACTTTCAGATCCATGTTTTTATGTTGTAGCAACGGTAGCAATTATTTTCTTTCTGCCTGCTAGATTAGGTTTTAGAAACCAATGTTCTAAATGAAGCTACTTTGAAGGCCACTTGGAAACTGCAGCTATTGCAGAATATGGCTGCCCATCTGCTTGAAAGTGTTAACTGCAGGAATCATATGACTTATGTTTTCCAGCAACTGCACTGGATTTCTGTTCATTTCTTGGTACAGTTTAAGGCATTGATTTTTATTTACGAAGCCTGATGGCTGGGATCCTGGCTATCTGGTAGGCCACTTCTCTCTGTGTCTACCTCTGTGGTAGCTGAAATCAGCTGGGGTACTTAAACTAATGGTCTCTAGAGTTAAATGCCTGGTGACCAGTGGCAGTGTGTTCTCAGTGGACATTTGTCTTAGGAATTTTCTTCCCTGTCAGATGTCAGGCAGTCCAGATCTTTTGATCTTTAGGATACGGCGCAAGCCTTTTCTCAGGTTTTACCCATGAGATTGTGGGAGTTGGTGTTTAGTTATGGAGAAGATCTTTTATTGCTACTGAAGTTGTTTGTTATCATAAATATTGCCTGTGCTCTTATTGTACTGGGTGTATGTTATAAAGGTGAAGATAAAAAGTGGGAAACGATGTATGAGGCAATATCTTTTATTGGACCAACTTCTGTTAGTGGAGGGAACAAACTTTCAGATACACAGAGTAGTTCTTTAGATCTGGAGAAGGAAACGAGAGAGTCCAAGCTAAATACAAGGTGGGGACAGATTGGTAAGCATAAGGGAGATCACATGCAGAAGAGACAGCAAGTTCAATGCCTGCATGTGTTCAAGATGAGAGGTCTACATGCTATAAAAAGAGTTACACAAAGAGACAGGATGAAAGTCAAAGTCTGTGTTGTGACTGACAAAATGCAGGCAGCATGACTTTGCTGGTTCAGCCAAATACTTAGGATGAATGAAGAGGACCTAGTGAAGATAGCATGGCAAGAGAAGATGGTAGGAAAGAGACCCTGAGGAAAGCCAAGACAGTAATGGATGGATTTGCATCAAAGAAGATAAGCAGGTGGACCTCAGTACTGCCTTTGTCAGATAATGGTGGTGGATGCTTGCATGGACCCCACTTTAGATGATGGATGTGGGAAAAATGAAGATTAAGATTAGGGAGCCAAATGTCTTAGATTTCTACAAATCAAAAGCAAATCCTAGCATTGTTATATGTTAGAAAGGAATAGACTGTGTGTTACTAGCTTACATTTGTATTCTCTTCTGTGTCAGGATTATTACTCAGATACCTATGGACAATTTATGGGCCAGATTTTGGCCAGCCAATGCTAAAGGTAGGGAGAGGGAAGGATGTCGCCCAAGAATGGACCAGCTGCAACTGTAGTCCTTTTGTCCCCCTGAGTACGATGGACTGTTCCTGGCTATCAGTGCTAGCGTCGCTAACCTCCACAAAAAAAGGACAGGGCCATGCCTGGCTCTGTAGGGAGCATGCTCGATATCTGGCTGCCAAGGAGAATGTGCTCTGCGCCCTCTTAAGGGGTGGCACAGCAGCCATGACCTCCTGTAGACGGAGAAGCTTCAGGCAGCACAATCCTTCCTAGAGCGTTCATGAGAAACTGCTAGTGCTAGATACGTTACTCAGTCTCTCCTTATTCTTGGCACAGAGTCTTACAAAGTCTGTCTAACTATCTACGTTTGTTAAAAAACAAAATTCAAAGTATTAAAGAAAAATAAAATTATAATAACCCTCAAGTAATTAAACAGGCAATATCACCCTTTTCAGATCATTCTCTTTCATTGGGGCTTTCACATTGTAAAGTGATTTATCACTGAGAAAGTGAATGAATATACTTTGTAAGTATAAAAAAGATACGGATTTGTAAAATCACAGAATACCTTTTTTTAAGTTTCTGGTTTTAGAGTGTTTTGAAGCCTGGTTCCCTGGATTTTATCTGATCAGTTACAAAGGTACTTCTAACTTTCATAAGCCACTTTTCCTCCCTCCTCCGCCACCTTTTCTTTTTTTAAACAAAAAATCTACATTTATCACCTCAAGTAATTGCCCATGGAATTCATAACAAACCTCCTCAACTAAAGCCCACTAACTGGAGTTATAGGGTCAGTTCCTGCAGTTGGATCCATCTGGGCACGCAGATCTGCCAATGCACAATATGTTGTAGGGTTGGGTACACACTTACGAATCCTGGTACCTTGGATAACTGCATTTTAATTGACCTGAACTGGATCCTGTCACTATCAATAGTCTCTCACAACCTGATGGTTTTTTGGCTTAATCTTTCAACTTTTTGGTTATCTGAACTTCTATGACAAACACCTCCTCCCCCCCAAAAAACCGGGAGTCCTGTAGCAATTTAAAGACTAACAAATTTCTGCAGGCATAAGCTTTTGTGGGCTGCAATCCACTTCCTCAGATGCAAGAAATAAAAATCAGATGGGGGTATGTATATACATCCAAGCATAAAGAACAACAATGGGGAGTGTAAGTGTTAACAAAGTCCATTTAGTTAGAGTAGATGAGGCCTATTCACAACCATTGATTAGAAGGTGAGAATGTGTGAACAGTGACAATTACTTCTTGTAAGGAGATAACCATTCCAAGTCCCTATTCAGACCTAATCTGATTGTATCAAGTTTGCATATGAGTTCCAGCTGCACAGTTTCTCGCTGAAGTCTGTTTTTGAAGTTTCTTTTGTAGAAGTGTGGCAACTTTCAAGTCAGCTACAGAGTGTCCTGAGAGATTGAAGTGCTATCTGACTGGTTTATGGATGTTCCAATTTTTTATGTCTGATTTGTGTCCATTTATTCTTTTGCATAGTGACAGTCCGGTTTGGCCAATGTACATGGCAGAGGGGCATTGCTGGCACATGATAACATATATTATATTAGTAGATGTGCAGGTGAATGAGCTCCTGATGGTGTGGCTGATGTGATGAGGACCTGTGATGGTGTCACTAGAGTCGATGTGCGGGCAGAGTTGGCAACGGGGTTTGTTGCAGGGATAGGTTCCTGGGTTAGTGTTCTTGATGTATGGTGTACGGTTGTTGATGAGCATTTGCTTCAGGTTGGGGGGCTGACTGGCTTGAGCGAGTGAGGGATCATCTGCTAGGATAGGTTGTAGATCCTTAATGATGTGTTGGAAAGATTTTAGCTGGGGGCTGTAGGTGATGGCCAATGTTGTTCTGTTGTTTTCTTTGTTGGGTCTGTCCTGAAGTAGGTGACTTCTGGGTACCCGTCTGGTTCTGTCAATTTGTTTTTTCACCTCTCCAGGTAGGTACTGAAGTTTTAAGAATGTTTTATGGGGATCCTGTAGGTGTTTGTCTTTGTCTAAGGGATCGGAGCAAATCCGGTTTTATCTTAGAGCTTGGCTGTAGACAATAGATCGTGTAATGTGTCCAGGGTGGAAGCTGGAGGCATGAAGGTATGTATTGCGGTCAGTTGGTTTTTGGTATAGGGTAATGTTAATATGACCATCCTTTATTTGTATTGTAGTGTCCAGGAAGTGGATTTCTTGTGTGGACTGGTCTAGGCTGAGGTTGATGGTGGGGTGGAAATTATTGAAATCCGGGTAGAATTCTTCAAGGGACTCTTTCCCATGGGTCCAGATGATCAAAATGTCATCAATGTAGTGTAGGTAAAGGAGAGGTGCTTGGGGAGGAGTTTTGAGGACACGGTGTTCTAGGTCAGCCATAAAAATGTTGGCCTACTGTGGGGCCATGCACATGCCCATGGAGCTGTGACACTAACTTGAAGGTATAGTTTGCCTCAAAATCTGAAGTAGTTGTGTATCAGGACAAAGTCACAAAGGTCAGCTACGAGGTGTGCCATATCATCATCAGGAAAAATGTTCCTGATGGCTTGTAGTCCATCTTTGTGTGGAATGTTGGTGTAGAGAGCTTCTACATGCATAGTGGCTAGGATGGTGTTTTCTGGGAGATCACCAATGGATTGTAGTTTTCTCAGGAAGTCAGTGGTATCACAAAGATAGCTAGGAATGCTGGTGGCATAGGGCCTGAGGAGAGAGTCCACATAGCCTGACAGTCCTGCTGTGGGAGTGCCAATGCCTGAGATGATGGGGTGTCCAGGATTCCCAGGTTTGTGGATCTTGGGTAGCAGATAGAATAATCTTGGTCGGGGCTCAGGGGGTGTGTCTGTGTAGATTTGTTCCTGTGTTTCTTTAGGGGTTTTCTTATGGATTCATTGATACGGAATAAGAAGTTACCCCTACACACACATCTTTTCCTGCGATGGAGTGATCTGGAATGGAAGATCTTTCTCTGAAACTGTGCCATGGTTTGCACATGGAGTTTAGTTCATTAGTGTATGCTAAAAATTAATGTGTAACCATTATAGGACATTAAAGAATCTTTGAGCATCAGAAATGATGAAAAATTGTTGGAATCAGAATCTGGCCAAAAATAATCAAGTTTCCTGTACCATTAGTTAATCCTCTCTTCTCACAGTGTTTTTACCATATTCTAGAAGCAGTTTGAAAAGGTTCAGATAGCACAACTTGCAGACTATAGACCAGGTTGAAACTCTCAATTCATAAAACACAAAATTCTGTCCCAGAAATCTCTAGCCTATCATAGCATCAATTTTGTATGGTTAAGAACAAACAGAGTATCATTTTAAAGTGTTGTTACACATGTAAGAGGCGCTTACCCAAATTCCTATAAAAAAGGAAGGATTTATGCAAGTAATCTGTCTTTCAGATTAAATTTTTTTTTTTCCCACCAAAGGAGACATAAATTAAACTTGGTTACAGTAAATTGTCTATTAATAGAGTTAGGCATTCATTTGAGTTAAAGGTGGAAAATTGATTTCTTTTTCACTAATAAAATTGGTTTGATTTTTCTAAAAACTGTAAGGAATACAGACCCACAGATGGCATTAGTAAAACAAAACAACAAAAATTAGAGTAACACCTCTAAATTAATTATGAGATAGTCAGAACTGATTTAAATCAGGTCTTTCCTCCGTGTTTATTATTATTATTCGAAAAAACAAAAAAAACCTTAAATATTTTGGAAGAATCAGAACCTTGGCAGTAGCAGAGGTTTTCATATTTTGAAAAGAAGGCCTTTATTACAGATTTTGTTTCCTAGGGAGAGGGATTTGTTAGTGTCTCAGCATGCCATAGGATAATATAAACAGTAGGTCTCTGAGTGGTGAGGAAAATGTCTGGCAGCAAGTACAATAATGTAAAATAGGAGTGTTTTTATTAGTTGACTAATGAGCAATGAGTGGGGATAACGATAAAGCATTTTCTTTATTTTTATGTGTAATAGTTTCTAACTTTCACCCTCTCAGTGAAATCCTTCCAAAGAAACCCCACATTTCTTATGTGAAGCCTTCCATAGTTGTCCACCAAGGAGAGAAATTCATATTGTGTGAACATAGAATAATATGTAACTAGTAAGATATGTGAAACAAAACAATTTATATACATTTTCTAAGGGGAAAATACTATTCTCCCCCAAGAACAGGGTTCTCTTCACATTACTTAGGGCTTATCTTCATGTACAGAACCACTGTAGTGCTCTAGTGAAGACACTACTTCACCAACGGGAGAGCTCCCATCAGTGTAGTTAAGGCTGTAGCTATGTCAATGAAAGCAGCTCTTTTGTCAACATAGCGCTGTCTACATGAGGGTTAGGTCAGCATAACTATGTTGCTCAGGGTGTGAATTTTTCACACCGCGCCCCTGCCCCCCCCCCACTCATGGAGTGACTTAGGTATACCAATAGATATAAGTCTGTAGTGTAGACCTGGGGTTACTGTTATTTTCCCCCATTTAATTCCCAGGCCCTGCATGGGCTGTTATAATTTTTGGTTTTTTCCCTTTTTAATTTAGTGGGAAAGTTCTTTGTATATTTATTTATCTGTAAAGTATGATGGCATCAGTAATAAGAGTTTCCCCACCACCGTCCTCCTCCTAAATGCATCATGAATAAAGTCAGTTGAATGTGTTAACGTGGATTATTAGATTGTACTGTTACATGTGTCTATTTCAAGATGTGCCCTGATGCATATCTGTGTATTGAAGGAGCAGAATCCTGAGCTCACGCTTCACATGACACACACTAGAAGAATGGAAACTAATGACTCACCACCATTCACTGAACTTGCTGTGAATATTGTAAAAGAGTTCAGTAGCTTCGCTGGCTCTGGCACTGGAAGCAGTTTGCATTTTCTGTCAGCTTTGTGGTGAGATTTTTGGCAGGCTTTTTTGTAAGCTTTC
Source organism: Mesoclemmys tuberculata (assembly GCA_007922155.1). Lineage (NCBI taxonomy): Eukaryota > Metazoa > Chordata > Testudines > Chelidae > Mesoclemmys > Mesoclemmys tuberculata. Next base: position 102,007,227 of record ML675603.1, on the reverse strand, counting down.
ACTGAAGAGCCAGGGTCAATGACAGTAAACTCCAGTTGGAAGGAGTGATTTGTGTGAGCTCATCCTTAGTTTATCTTCTCTGATATTTTGTTAGTTTTATTTTAAAGTAAAATATTGTAGTAGGAAAAATAATCATAAGAGGTTTACTTGTGCCTTAGTGAATCCACTCTGTTCACATAAAGCCCAAGTGTTCAGGACATACATAGTCCACAGCAGTTGAGGATGTGAATTCTGCCCTCTGCCACCCTTATGGCCTATGGCCTTGGGAATAGCAGCTGTAGCCTCTCTGTGTCACTGGCACTAGAGCCTTGGATCCACATGAAATGTGGCTCTACAGTCTCTCCCCCAAGCCACCTCTACCCTGTTCCCTTTATGGTTTACTGTGCCAGTGGAAGCCTCCTTTCCATGAGCTGCTGGAGCACCCCAACATGCTGATGCATAAGCACCCCAACATGATCAAACAGTCCTTCAGTGCATCTTCTCTGTGGAGATAATGTAATGTTGAAGGCCTGTTAGTGGCCCTTCACTTCACATCACATTTAATCGATGCATAAAAGTGCTAGTGGAAAAAAAAACTACAGTAAGTGTTAATCTGAAATAGTACAAAGCAAAATCACTATAATAGTGTATTACTGCCTAACAGACATTTATTGGTATGCAAATCATTTTTAAGGCATAAATCAGCCTCTGTAATCTACATAATAGAATAGTGGAAATTAAAGAGGGACAAGATTTATTTAAGTCATCTAATTTATCCCCTCTCAGTGCCAGCACTCACCTACATTACAATCTTTTCTCCAGTGTTTGGCCAAGTCCCAACTTAAATGTCCAGAGTGAGATATGGGACTCTTGGGAGGGTCTGTGAATTGAATTTTTGCCCTGTTTCTTCCAAACTGAAACATTTTAATTACAAATTAGGATGGGTAGAGGGAGGAACATTCAATCTTCCACCAGTATGCTCGGTGACTTGAGAAATAGAGCTCAGCTACTTTTTCTAGAATTAATCCACAGTGTCCAGAGTTAAATTGTTAGTTATCCCATCTATTTATTCCTCACACATTTACAGAGACTAGAATGTTTGTCAAGGAAATAGAAAAAATCACAAATGATACCAAATTCACAAAAACACATTGTGTGATTTTTCTTGTTTTCCCTTCTTCAATTTCTTTGTCATTTCTTCAGTTTGACACATTTTCTCCACCTCTTTGTCATTTCTTACTGTTTCATCTCTCTCTTTGAAAATCATCTCCTTTTTCATATTTGACCCCATTCCAAGATGTGATGTCCATTCTATTGCTTTTGTCCAAAGGGATCTACAGAGACTAGAACTATGGATCCAAAGCCTGATAGCCTTAAGTCAGTTTTTAGTAATTGGTTCTGAGGCAATTTCCACTGATTCCTAGATTTTCAGGAGTCCACCTGTTCCTGAAACATGCTTCCAAGTGTGCTGGAATATACAGTCAAGAGTTGCCAATTTTACAGGTGAAACATACTTCCCCCCCAGTGTCTTCCTCACTCCGCAACATGGTCTCTTTAGGATAATAAGAGCTTTTAGTGCCACTTACACTTCTATTTACGCCCATTGGCTCATTGAGTGCAAAGCACAAGATTCTGTCTGCTTCCTCAGCAGGAGAAAAAGGATTTCTGCACCTTCTTACCCTCTAGCATTGCTGTGTGAGAGCAGCCAGAATTTGGCCCCAAAACTGACAGCTAATCATCAAGTATCAATAGCTCTAGCTGAGGGTATAGTAAAAGCTAAGCTACCACAGAGCAGAACCAGCATGCATATGACACCGCTTTCAATATCCAAAAGTTATCTGAAAGAAATGACATCTAATGCCTCTCCCTTTAAGAGGCTAATTACAAATCCCATCTTAGCTAGATCAGTGGGTTAGGACTAGTAGTGGAGCAGGAACTGCACTTGACATTGATTAAGAAACCCTCTGAATTTTTGGCAGTCTCTGTTGAAGCATTCAGGTTGGGGGAAGGTGCAGCATATTTCTGGAGTGCAATATTTTTGCCGTGGAGCCTGGCAGTCTGCTCACGCGGGGTCTGGTTCTCAGGAGTGTACTGCACCAGTTGAATCTGCAGTGCAACATTTTCTTCATGTACCTGGGTAGCTTGTACCTATTAGGTCTGGTTTTCCAATGAGTGTTGTAAACTTGTGCTGGCAATGTGAAGAGTTGCTCTGTGGATGGTCAAACCATTCAGACATTTCTAGTACCCTTTGAGACATGCCAGGCATGAGATGACCCGCTGCCTACATGTTCCCACAGGGATGGCCTTCAGCATAGGATAGGGCTGGACAGGCAAACTTTCAGAGTCCTGGGACAGGGTTCAGGGCTTGAGCTGCTTGAGATCAGATTTCCAGATTGAGGTCAGAACCAGAGATCAGAACCTGTGTTGGGGTTCTGGATCCAGAGTGACAGTGAGAATCCAAGTCGGAACCAAAGTGGATGCTGGACATTTGAGAGCAGAGTCAGTCATTGTAGCTCACTGGGAATCTGCATTGTTGCCTGGATACTTCCTCTGTGGGCTTACATGTGGTCAAGAGACCAATTGGGAGCCTCCAAGGCAGTTGTCAGTTTGAAGCTTTTGGACAGGACTTCATATAGTGTACACCTGCTGTGGTTTGTGGATCACAGGGAGAGGCTAAGTTACAGCTGCCACTAAGTGGTAGAATAGAGGTGTCTGTTCCCTGGGAGGTGTGCCCACCCAGGTTCAAGTCCTGTGGGTCATCAAAAGCAGGTTGCTAATGCGTTGTCCCCATAATACAATGATGCCTTTAAATATTGCCATCTTTTGGTTTGACTAAGTTGCTAGAACTAGTTTCTTACTGTTATATTTTTTTTCTTATTCAGGGAAATTATCGCTTCATGAAACTTTTACTTGCTCGTAGAGCAAACTGGATGCAGAAGGATTTAGAAGAAATGACTCCTTTACATTTAACAACCCGCCACAAGAGTCCCAAATGCTTAGCATTGTTGCTAAAATACATGGCACCAGGAGAAGTGGATACACAGGACAGAAACAAGGTAAGAGACTGCTTTAGTGACAATTCTTGTGGCAATTTTAATGCAATTCCAATTACTAAAACAGATAAATTTGAAAGAAACACATCTGTTATCTCTGTTACATTGACAGATATGTTTTCTGTATCTGAAACCTTTGTTTTGCTTCCACAAAACAAGCTTGGTACAATAATGATCTAGCATTTAAAATATATTTGTTATTCCCAGATAGTATTTATGTAAAAATGGATTTAAGGTTCTGGATACATATCAGTTACTTGGAATAAGCTACATTACTGAGATATTGTAATTATCCCCAAACCATGCATTATAAACCCAGGAAATTCACAGTTCAGTTTAATTTTAAAGAAACCCAAACCTGTTAAGGTATGAAAGTGCACAGTTAATGTACCCGGACAATCCTCAGACTCTCCACTGGTTAATACTCACTGAAATCTTGTGCATAACCTAAATGTGAATATTTGGGGAGGGTTAATGGTCACTTCCCCCTGCTCACATTATTCTTCAAAACTGAAAGATTCTCCATTAGCAGAAACCTTAACTCTGCCCTGTAGTGACACTATGAAGAAGGGGAGGGGCAAAGAGAAAAACGTATATCTTTAACAATCAATGTACATTAATCAGGGCTCACGAACATCAGAACTATTATTTTTTTCGGTGTGTTAATCCTAGGAACACCCCTGAATAAGCATCTTTCATTATGCTGATGGAAAAGCTGAAGCTGAGAGGTAGTGGTTTGAGCTTACAAATGTACTTTAATTGTGAGCTCAACTGTAAAAAGTGCATGAAATTTCATTAGATGTCCCAGTAACCTGTAATAACAAATGTTGATTGGCAAAGATATGAAAAGGATAGAGAGAGACTTAATTAATCCAAACTAAAAGGTCTACTGATGTAACTCAAGGGCTGTTTGCTTGGTAGACAAATAAAATGAGGAACAGAAATCAATAAACCAAAATTGGTGTGTTGGAAACTAGGCCTAAATTGGTAGACAAAATAATGAGGGGATGGGCTATTGCACCCCACTTTCTGTTTGTGGGCTCTTAAAGAAAGAGACTTTGGGGAGAAAAATTGTCTACTTGATCAGTCTTCACCATCATGGTTGCCATGTCCTCCAGGTCCTGTGACCCAAGGCCGCCTTCATCTTGATTTTGAGAGTTAGCCTGACTACATTGGGCTAGAGATTGGTACTCAGGTGACATGACCACCTCTACCGGCTCAAACTGAATCCTAAACACCACCTGGGATCAAATGGGATTGGAATTTAACAGCAGCTCCAGCCCATCTCAACTAATTTCTCTTTTTCCCAAAAAACACAGTTATAATACTGTCTAAGGGACTGTCGAAAGAAATTATTTTCCTTCTAAAGACTGTCTCTGGTGAAAGGGAACAAGAGATGTTGTTTAAAATGGAAAGCTTTAACCGTTTTTCCTTCCTTTCTTTATCTTTAATAAAAAGTTAAAATGGTTTCTAGTTATGTGTTTGCCATGATGCAAAGCAGGCTGAGGTCTCTGTCTAGCAAACCCCGGACCTTGTTTAACACTATTTGATGTTGGACATTGACTGGGCTATGTTAACATCTTTGGCCCATTTGCGCCCTCTAAATTAATGCAATCGTGGATTGATTTGCTCAAGGTCACACAGAAAGTCAAGTGGCAGAGCTCTGTTTACTCAGGTCATTTTCTTAGAATGGATTGATAAATAAGGATGTTATGGGGCTGCTGTAGACTCTAGTAATATATCTTAAGGTGTAAATTTTAGGAGTGTTTGTAGCTAGAGCATTCCGTCTGCACTTCCTTAACACCGAACCCGCATGTAGTGGGGAGTAAACAAAAGAACGGTGTTTGAAGGGCATGAATAAAGATAATCCCTGGATAGAAGCAGGAGGAGTAAAAATACATCCTCTATATTTCTCACGAGGGAGTAAACAAAACTCCTTTGTGTGAGGGGAAGTGAACAAAACTTGTTACGTGTTTGAGTCATTGGCAACTTGGAAGCAAATGATCTTGAATGCTAATGGATCAGTGCCGTAACAGATAAAGTACAAATAGAGTACTAGGTTCTGCTACAGACCACCAAATCTTATTGGAGAACAGGATGACCAGCATCTTAAGATGTAACATTCAGGATAAAAGGCTGCATTATCATGCAGGACTTTAATATGAATGACTTGCTGGAGGTCTCATGTTGCCAGTACTAAAACATTTGGAATTTCTAAAAATTATAGGTAACAATATCCTAATTCAAAAAGTGTTGCATCTGTCACAGGAGAATTCTATATAAAACCTCATCTTGACAGATTAAGATAAATTGATGACAGAACTAAAAATAGTGGTAGTTTACATCCAAGTGATCCTGAATTGATTACATTTATTATGTGCAAACAGATAAAAGTCCAAACCAATAATACATGTACTTGATGCTTTAAAAGGGCCAGTTTCCCAAAGCTGAATGGGTACGTTAAGCAGGAGTAGGAAGGCTATATTATCTCTCTGTGGCATTGGTGCAATTAATACCAGAATACTGTGATAATTTCTAGCGTCAGCAGTTGAAGAAGAGGATACAACTATTGTTCTAATTATTGTTTTGCTCTTGTGCATAGAAGTATAATAGCAGCCAAGGTTCTGTGTTGTAAATGACCATACTGAAGTAATAACTGTAGCTGATGAGTGCTGGTACTTAGTATTTTATAGCCCACAAGCACCCAGTTTTAATAATCAGTAATGCCATTTTTTAGATATAGAGGGCTCAGACCTATTCCTATTGAAAATTATATCAATGGGAATAGGATTAGGCTCATATATTGTACACACTATTCTGAGACCTATTATAGGTCTGTGATACATTAAAGTTCATGTTGCGAAAGTGATGTAAATAGTGTAAATATCTACACTCTTAAAAATATAACCTGATAAAAACTCATTAAGAAACGTTACTTAGAACTTATAAAAAGATATCTTCATAGATTCATGGATTCCCAGAATGTGTTAAGGTATCTTTTTATTAGTTCTAAGTATTTTTTTTCACAAAACTAATTCTGAAACTGTATCCATTTAATTTTTAAAATGTGTTTGTAAAATTTGTGAATGTTTGATCTAGCAAACTGCTCTGCACTGGAGTGCATACTACAATAACCCAGAGCACGTGAAACTTCTTATAAAACATGATTCTAATATTGGAATCCCTGATATTGAAGGCAAAATCCCACTTCATTGGGCAGCTAACCACAAGGATCCCAGCGCAATTCACACAGTCAAATGTATTTTGGTAAGAAAATCTATTATAATCAATTCTTTTTATCTGTTTTCCTGTACTCTTGATATACATATTTTCAGTTTCATGAAAGCATAAAATTTGATGGATCACTCCACTGGTCCTTGTAATGCTAAATCCTTTGGGTCCAATAACTGTTTCATAAGAAACAGAATGTACCTCACAGTGCACCTAAGCATCTGTGTTATGCTGAAGATTGAAAGAAATTCCTTCTGAACCGCAAAGGACAGTAAATGTATGGCCTAAAAGCATGATATGATTACTTAATAGCTATAAATGTTTTGAGGGCTGTAAAATCTACGCTCTTAAATAGTTAGGCTTATTATTTGTCTCAATGACCTCTTACCTTGTATGTTGCATATGCTTCTTTTCATTGGTTCCAGATTGACTGCCACTTAATTTCATTGGGTGAATCCAGTTTTTTATGTTATGGGTGAAAGTACAAGGATATGCCTGGTTAATTTTTAGCAAGCCCTTGATCAGTTTATTCAGAATTATAGAGTCCCCTCCAGCAATCCACCTTTCTAGATTAAGTAGTCCTTCGTTGACATGTATGTTTTCCTTCTCTGGACCTTTTCAGTCTCAGAGTCTCTCTATCTCTCTCTCTTTCTCTCTCTCTCTGGCTGGGTCCACACTGACAGCGGCAAATTTGCCGCCGTCAGATCGATTGCTCTGGATTGACTGAGTGGACTGTGTATGCCTGCTCTGTTGATCCGGCAATTGATGCAGGAAAACCACCCCGGTAAGTGGCGTAGTGCTGTGTCGAAGGGAATGCTCTTCCCTTCGATGCAGCACAGTGTGGACGGTGTGTGGAGGAGACGCTGCAAAGTCGACGGGAGATATGCAAGTGATTTACTGCCGCCGAACCCGGAAGGTAAGTGACTTCTCTCCCCCACTCTCTCAGAAACTATAGTGACTGCACAAAGTCATACAAAATTGTTAGGTCCTAATTCTCCCTTGACTTTCAATCTGTGGAACTCCAGTAACTTCACTGATATGAAAAGGTATGAAAGGCAAGATTGCATTTTTCCCTTACTATCACAGCAGTCTACTTCTTTAAGATGTTTTTGCACTAGGCAGACATCCACTGAGCTATCTCTAATGGCTCTTAGTCTTTATCCTCCGAAGAAGTTGAGAACTCATCTGCACATATGGAAATTTATGACATTTATAATAATAATGTTTACAAAATTGTATTCAGCGTGATTTTGTTCCAGATATGGCATTTGGGTTTTGAAGATATTTGCAGTATATTCTGTGCTTTGGGGTTTATTTACAATACAAGATAACTTTAAAATAGTCCTTTTAAAAACATCCCAAGTCTGGTACTGTAAAGAGAGAGTTGTCGAACAATCGGATTTAAAGTTTTATGTTTTAAAATGTTGGAGTTGTTTAAAACAGAGATTCTCAAAGTTTTTCATACTATGGACTGTTTCCCAAAGTGCCTGATCCTGCCACTGAAGTTAATGGCAAAGATTCCATTGACTTCAGTGGTGCAAAATCAGGGTCATGGTTGGGTGCTGCTGTGAAAAGTAACTATACAAAAGTGGCCCCTTACTCAACAGATGTGTTCCTTGTTTGCTTTCAGAGCCAGGTTTTCCTAGTTTAAAAATGCTAAAAGTAAGTTTTTACTATTGTTTACTCTGCTAGAGCCAGCACAGCTGAGCATATGAGCTAGATTCTGTACTACTGTGTGCATCATCAACCAACTGCTTAATAAGTTCCAACTGATTACCCCTCAATAAGCATTGGGCAAGCAAAGTGAATGGGATAGCACCGGTTTCGATGAGGACCTATTTACAATGGGATAGCACTGGTTTAAATGAGGACCTATTTAGCTTCCCAAAATGCAGGAATAAATTGGAGATGACAGGACGATGAGCTTCTGGTTCCCAATAATATCAGTTTGTGCACACATTTTTTCTCTAATAAACTTTGGTGCTTTCATAAAAGAATCATTCATTGCTATGCATTTTGTCATTCTGAATGAGCCATCTCTTAAAAATATTTTTCATACAAAAAGTGGGATCATTTTCTGATCTTTCTGCCATATATTCCACCTGCTGAGCAATCCAATAACCAACTGTACCTAGAAAATAAGAGTGAGGGAAGAAACTAAATTTCCCACCTTTGTTCATTGTAATAGCTCGAGTCAAAACAATTTGGCAATGTAGCAGAACTGTGCAAGCCATACTTCCATTATTTTCTAAAATTTACAATAGTTTGGCATTAAAATATTATCTTCTAATTGTGTGCTTAGTTAATAGGAAAGATTTCTATTTCCCAACTCCTTTTAATATACTAAATTAGATGAAACTTTGTGGGTAGAATCTCTGTCAAATTTAACCCAGCTGTTGTGCCTAAGTCCAGTGATAATTTACAGACTAGTATTGGATACTACTTTTTTGTGGGTTTTTTACTTGTTTGTTTTTACATTATTTTCTAGTAAGGCACAGATAACTAATATCTACTAATTAAAAGCCTGTAATTAATGTTTCTGATGCCTGAAACTGAGAACTTGTATAGTGATTACTTAGTATGGCATAGGTAGTTAAATATTTACTTATAATATTACATCCAAAAAGGACCATTAAGCTTTAAAATAAAGTAATCAAATGTTAAATTCTAATAGTTAATATTACTAGAAAGCAATAAGTCAAAAATGAGAAAATTCCAGAGTTTTACCTGTGAAATATGGTTAAATGTAATCCCAAATGTATTTGTATTATTTAATCTATTCAATAAAATATACAAGATGTGCAACATGGCTGAATAAACATTACAATATAAACCATATCTCAGAAATTTCCAATCTTTTCTCCTCTTGATCTATCATTCTCAACATTGAAGCACTGCTAGTTTTTGCATTTAATATTTACAACATTTTGAAAACGTTGGTGATTTAGGACCTGTTCCAATATCCATTGAAGCCAATGGGAAGTCAAAGCTCCTGGTGATTTAATGGGAATTAGATCAAGCCCTTATTCGTCTTTGTTACTAGATGCAGTGATCAGAATGTCTTCTACTTTTCACTGGAGCTTCCCTTTTACATGCAGATTGTAGGATTCAGCTATGTACAGTATTTTCAATTGATAATTTCCCATTTGTCCTGGTCTAAAGCCCATTCCGTACTGTAAAAAAGTTATCCTTGCTTAATGTGTCATGGCAAAATTTTTCTCTGTTACAGCAATGTAAAAACTCTGCATTTTCAGAAGTGAAACTGAGCAGAAATGGACTCCGAGATTTTATTTAAGTCATTGCATTAACATCCCACGTATGACATAGGGGGTTTCCTACCCTGCAAGCTGAATTCCACTGAGTTCCTATTTTGTTACTGTTATCCCTTTTCAACCCAAGCAGCTTGTCAAACATTCAGAATCAAATACGATGTTCCAGTTAAGAGGAGAAATTGATTTTAGGTATTTCTTTGATGCAATTTTGCCTATTTACAAAAAATGGACAAAGTCCCGTGTCTCTGAACACAGAAGGAATAAAATAGCAGGAAACAGCTTCTTTTGCTCACAGCACCAAGAACACTCTGTTTAGCCTTCACCTTTTATCCAAAAACCTTTCCCCAGGATTTTTTCAGAGGCATACACCATGCTTTCAGCTGCTCCTTCTGCCTGGTTGTCTGTCTCCCTGGTTCTCTTTGTTCTGCCTTTTTACACAGTTTCTCTCTACCTCCTCGTTTTCTTTCACCCAAAACAATACTCTACAAAACCCCTCTGCTCACACAGTCCAGAAATCTTGGGCAGATTCACATAACCCTTTTGTCTAAGGTGTAGATTTATGATTAATTTATCCCTACAGTTATGTTAATTGAAGGGTGTGTTCACACCCATCAATCCCAGTAAGGTTTTAACTTGACCCATAGCATGGTTTTCCCCAGCTCATAACATCATTTTGGTGAGCTTTTTTTTAAAAAAAGCACTCCCTTTTTGTAAGATAAGTGGAATTTTAAGGCCTGCACTTTGTTGAGCATGTGACATGGGACACATTGACAGCTCTGGGGCTGTGTCTGGCACTGATACTGAATGGCTAGCAGACAATGTTCAATTGTACCTATGTTGGGTTTTTTTCAGAAGTATATAGCTAGGGGCCATACATCTGCAATACTTCATTCAGTAGTTTAATACATTTTACATTAGGTTTTTAAGAAAATCTGATAAACAAGTCAAATCTTTACAAGCAATGTTTTTAGAATTCTTCATACCTAATTCAATATCCAATATTGCATATTATACCAAATGAAATCTTTGTCAGCTGGTCAGACTGGCTGACCATGATACATTTTTAAAAGTTTTTTAAATGATCAAACTTCAGCCAGTTAGAAACTCATGTATTTATAGGACTAGAGTGGTTAAAAACAATAAAATATTTGAAAGCTCTTAGATTTCCTTTGGAATACCATGTTGAATAGTATCTTTAAAAATGGACCTTCATATTTTAGAAAGTGTCTGGGGGACAACAAGACTAATTTGTGGTAAAGAGGAGTATCTTATGAGGAAAAAATTAATCTACACATTTTGTAAAGCCTAGAAAAAGAGACTGTGAGGAGACCTAATTATGGTTTCCACAGATACCTGAATCAGTTGTTTAGGGACCTGTGTACGGGTCTGTTCACAATACATGACAAGGGCAAAACCCACTGGTGTGAACTGAAGATGAAATACTGTAAGAGAAGCTTGAGTTATATATCAGAAACATCAGCAAAAAATATTTTCAGGTACCTGCAGATTTAGTATAGGCACTTGGTTATAAAATCATCCGGTTCTTGCTGTACTGATTATTGACACTTCATCTCTTGCCTGTTGTAAGACATTTTCCACCGTCCATTAAGGATATGAGTTTTTCTTTCAAACTCATGTAACATACTTTTATGTTTCTGATGTGTTTGTTAAATAGGATGCTGCTCCCACAGAATCTTTATTGAACTGGCAGGACTACGAAGGACGAACTCCCCTTCATTTTGCAGTTGCTGATGGGAATATGGCAGTGGTTGATGTCCTGACCTCTTATGAAGGCTGCAATGTGACATCTTATGATAACCTCTTTCGAACACCTCTTCACTGGGCAGCTTTACTGGGTAAATTGAATAACACTGAATGTAAAACTTATTTAAGGGCAGTTGTCTGTTTTTTATCCTGTCTCTTATTACTATTAAATTCTTGCCTGGCACAATGCTAACTAATCTTTGTAGAATAATTATAGTACTCAGGCTGACAGACTGATTGGGAAACGAAGTCCAGAGTCTGAAGTCATCCACTGAAAATGGCCTACACCAGCAGACCATTCATTCAAATCTAAAAGTAGTTACTGAGAGCATATCAGCTATTCTCAGTGTAAATGGGATGTGGAGAAGCAGTTTCTCAGGACTCAAACCAGCCAGGACTTTAAAGATCACTATCAACAACTTGAATTACATCCCAATGCTTTGAGGGAGCCATTGCAGTGTTTGGATCACTTGTGTTTTATGATTCCTAAAGCTAATACAACAGGAGCAAGCGAGCCACTTGGTTCCGCACCAGCTGTACTTTCAGAATGATCTTCAAGGGTAATCCCAGGTTGAGTCCATTAGAATAATACCATCTGGAGTTTCCCAGAGACTCAACCCAGAGGAACAGACTAGCAGGTACAGCTACATCATGAGAGGTCAGTAGGAGGAAGACAAGGTCAAAATGAGATTACCTTTCTCACTCATCACAATCAGATGCAGTACTGTTTTTAGGGGAGAATCCCCACCACTATCACCTCTGGAGGCACCTGGAGCCTTGTGGCTTGGGGAAGTAATTGGTAGGATGAGCCACTCAGCCAGCAGGAGCAGAGACAAGCAGCTGAAGGAGGGACTTTCAGACATCGATGTAACTACTTTTCACATTTTTTATTCTGGACATTGTTTTCCTATGCTGATTTGTCTGCTTGCTCCAACTCTTTCCCATCCCGTCCCTCACAGTCTCTTTACTTCAACCTCACTCCACCTTCTTTACATGCTCTCTCTCTTTCCCTTTCTTTTCTTAGCCCCCTCCTTGCGGTATCCCTTCTCCCTCTTTCTGTTTAACTAATCTCAGCCCAGCAAATTCCCCCCCAAATAAGTGAAACTAACATGACATTTGCAAACCATTGTATTTTTCACTCTGCATTTGTGTTATGTTCCATCCCTCAACCCCTTCTTTGTCTTGTCTGTTTAGATTGTAAACTTTTCAGGGCAGAGACTGTTTCTTATTCTGGATTTGTATAGGGCCTAGCACATTAGGGCCCTTATCTCTGCTAATGTTCCTAAGCACTAGCACAGTACAAATGAGACATGGTTACAGCAGCATGATAGATAACTGTGACAAAACCACATCAGAGAGAGCTGTTTGTAACCATCATGTGAAATAGATGAGCATGACCTTTCTGGCAACCAAATCAAGAAGCTATCAGAGATCCAGAATATCCCGTAAATGGTGAACTTAATTGACTAAGGGTGTGCACACCCCTGCAATTATAAGCAGTAGCATTGTGCAGGAAGGATATTCCATTGATTAGGGCTCCGGAGCCGCATGCGGCTCTTCAGCCGTGGTAAGCTATGTTTTGCGGCTCCAGACTATTTTTCTTTAGTCAGTGGAAGAGGGGGCAAAATGGCTCTTTTGATAGTAAAGGTTGCCGACCCCTGGATTAGGGCCACTAGTCTGGTACTTGCAAAATCTGGGTTCAATTCCTTGCTCCACTCCCAGCTTCCTGTAAGACCTTGGACAAGTCACTTAGTTTCTCTGTGCTTAAGTTATCCATCTGTGAAATGAGAATAATAATCCTTTCCTTCTTCACAGACATGTGATATTAAAGATTCTAAGTTAGTCAAAGACTGTGGTAATGGCAGCCAGATAAATACCTTAGGTAAATCTGGATCCTGGCCCCAGTTGTCTGGAGTCTTACCTGGATTGAGTATCAATTCACTTTCATCTAAGTTCCCATTTTAATCAGGAGTTTGCAAAGACATCACAGCATCCAGGTTATATGAAAGAGGACTGTATGTTATCTGTATACTGCTCCTAAAATCTCACTCTCTCGTCAAGCAGACCCACATAAGCATTGAATTGGAGGGGTGACTGACTAGAACCCTGAAGAGCACTGTACCTCACTGATTCTGTTCTCACTCTCACTATGGAGAAGAATGAGCAGTATGTGCCAGATTATAAGGAAAAGGCTTCATACACTGCCATCCTACTTTAAATAGATCTAATTCCCATGACCCTTTGGGAAGCTGAAGGCACAGAGGTGCAAATAAAGAAGACTACAACTGTTAAACAAAGAGCAAGAGGTACTGCAACTCCAGTTAGAATATAGGTCTACTGTAACTGTATAATAAACAATTCAGTGAAAAGGATTTTTCACAGTCAGACAGGACCATGAATTTCTAAAGGAAAACTAGGAGACAGTTTAGGCTACAAATTTTAGGTGTCCTTGGATTGGCACCCCAGAAAGTCTGCACTGGTCATTTGTGCCTGTCTATGTGTGTAAGCAAAAATCATCTGGTTTACAACTGACTGCATCCATCATAGACTTACATTGGGGGAATTTTCTCATCTGCAGGGTGTAGAAAGAAAAAAGAGCACAGACTTCTGGAATACTACATGACTTGATAAGTTACCATAATGGTGTAGGTGAACTTTGAGACATCACTGTCCATAACTCTATCCATTTTCAGAAATAACAAAAAAAAAAAGTTACAAATATTAAAAAAGACCATTATATGCAAAATAGATTTTGATATAAGATTCTAAAGTATAACTAACTAAATGAAGGTCAGGCTTTTCAAAGCAATGCAGGGATTTAGCCGCAAATCTTCAATTTAAAATAATGAAATATATGTGGATAAATCCTCTGCATTGTTGTTGATACTCATAATTATTTAACATTTATATTGTGGAAGTGCCTAGACACCTCAACTACGTTAAGGCCCCCATGCTAGGCATTGTACAAACATGTAATAGAAACAGCAGTCCTTGCCCCAAAGAGTTTAAAATCTACGTGAGAAAATCTCATCCTAAGTATTTTTCTGCCTATATTTTATTATTTTCAATGTTTGTATGAAAAGGATGTCATTAGTAGAAGTGAAAAATATAGAGAAATATAGATAATAGAAATGTCTAACAAATTTCAAAAGTAATTTGAGACAACAGCATAAAAGTACCAAGGAGCAAAACAGACTATTGGTTTCACTCACAAAGTATTGGAAATAGGCGTACTATAAAGAAATAATGAATTTTTAAAAGTGTAGTTTTAGGTTGTCAGTGTCGCTTTAAAATCTAACAGTTATGAGATTCTATGGATTTAGCATTTTTTTAAAAAGCATATAAAAACATAACACATTTTGCCTTTAACACAATTTCTTTACTGAACTTATGCCTTCATTTTCCTGACTGTAAAGTGGATATTTACCTATCTCACGGGAGTTTTGTTAGGCTTAATTAACACATGTTTGTGTGGGTGGAAATAATGTGAAGGTAGGTTCCACACCCTGAAAACAATTGTAGCTGCAGGAAGTAGGGGGTCTGATGGCTTCAAAATTTTACCATCTACCTGGTAGTATGAAAGAAGCAATAATGGATTTAAAGCTCTTTCTAATATAAATCAAAAGGAAGTTTTTACTAATACGTAAATCTCTACAGAAGATGGAAGAAACATATGAAAAACTGTGGATTCTTCTTTGATCCCTGTGGGCATTCTACTATGTATTCCACTGTGTGCCCATGCACCAAAGGTGGAGAATTCTTGCAAGCAGCATCTGTGGGTCCATGCATGTGCCCTTTATCATCAGTGTTCTTATGATCCTCCTTGTGACAGACAGACAGGGTGCAGAAGTTTCATTTCCATGCACCTCCCATGTTTACAGCACCATGTCCTGGTGAAAAGATATTTTTGATGGGAGTTTGAGAGCTGCATATAATTATGCCATCACTCTCTGATCCTCACATATCCTTCAGGGATCATGTAGAACTCTTCCCACAATTGGAAAGCTGTACCAACTGACAAGTGGATATCAGACATCATTCAATCTGGTTATATGATCAAGTTTACTTCTCTGCTTCTTCCAAACCCCCCAGCCCTGTTCCCCTTCAGGGACCATCTCATGAAGGGATTCTCAGGCAGGAAGTGGAGTCCCTTCTCCAGTAAGGAGCAATAGAGCAGGTACCACTCTCAACACCAGGGAAAAAACTTTTACTCGTACTTCCTAATACCAAAGAGAAGGGTGGTTTGAGAGCCATTCTTAGTCTCTTCATTCTCAATTTCAACCACTTCATTCGTAAGGTAAAATTTCACATGGTTGTATTGGCATCAATAATCACATCCTTGGAAAAGGATATTTGCTTTGCAGCTCTCAGTATGAAGGATCCATTTTTTCATGTGGATATTCACCCAGCCCATAGACAATTTCTCTAATTCATGATGGACTCTGACCCCTTCCATACAGGGTGCTTCCATTCAGCCTTGCCACTACCCCCAAGCTCTTTACCAAAGACTTCCTGGGAGTAGCAGCTCATTTCAGGAAGGAATGGTTCTTCTCTCTCATTCTTGTTAATGTCCATTCCACGCTAGGTGTGTGCGCATGCCACATGCACTGGTGCCGGAGAACTTTTTCCCTCAGTGGTAGTTGTAGGGCCGGCTGTGGCGCCCTTTGCAGTGGTGCTCATATGCACCAGTACATAGGGTGCCACCGGCCCCCCCTCCCTCTCAGTTCCTTCCTGCCACCTGTGACAGTGCTGGAATGTCCTTGCCTCAGCAAGCAACTCTCCCAGTGTTTTTTTTCTACCTATGTTTTGTATATAGTTCTACTGTTTGTTTGAAGTTAATCAGTTTTATTGACTTTTAGTAGTTTAAGTAGTTTTAAGGACTGCCTGTTCCTGTCCTGGGATGGCCTGGGGGTTGGGACATGCCCTGCTCCTCGGGCTTCCAGTCTTGCGAAGCTTGCAAGAAGCTGATGCCTGTGAGTGACCCTCACCAGAGCTGTCTCAAGTGTCTGGGTGAGGCATGCATAAAAGAAAAGTGCAGGATCTATAAGAATTTCAGACCCTGCACTAAGAAGGACTGCGATGTTACATTAAGGGCCCTTCTGATTAAGTCGGCACTTAGACCAATGTCTAATCCTGGCTGATCAGACTCAGCACCGAGTACAGCAGCGTCAACAAGGAGTGCTCCCCCTGCTACCTGTGTCGGCACTGGGTTCATCCCAGCACTGCTCCCTGTTGCTGGTACCGAAAAAGCAGCACAGGAAGACCCACAGTGATAGAGGATGCTCCCCACCTCAATGGAGCAGGTTGGGTATGAGCAATGAGCTGAGACCTGAGACAGGCTGCTTGTCCTCCCTGCCGTCTGAAGTGGTGATGACCTCACCTTCTAGGGCTCCCAACCCTCCTTGGGTCCCTCCGCCGACACTGGACAATGGAAGGGAACCCTGGCTCCTGGTAGTCCTGTCCACGCCTGAGGCTTTCCAGGCAGCCACGGACTTGCTGTCCCTCCTGGTGCTGCCTACCTTCCCGGATGACAGACTCAGTTGTCGAGAGGTTGCACGTGGCCTGTTGGCCAGAGACAGTCAAAGGGGAAAACTCCTGTTGGAGGCCCCGTTTAAGTCTCCGATACTGCTGCACGGCTCATCGCCACCACAGCACCTGCCAGTACCTTGCCACTGATCACCAGCAGCACCATGATCATCAAGGCACAGCAGCCGGCAGAGCTTTGGAGGTAACTCGCTAGTTCCATGCACCAATCGGCAGAATGCCAGCATGGGACATCAAGCACCTGACACTGATCCACAATTTTGAGGTCATGCTCAAGAGATTGAGAACATAGGTCTCCATGGCACCGGCTCTCTAGAGAGTCTCAGCCTCATTTACTGGCACCACACCCAGCACCACAAGGGGCTGGAAGCGAGAAAGGCACCTCCGTGGTCATCCACTTCTGACTCAGACCTGGAATAAGGTCCTTCCCATGGGAGTCGCAGCCACTCATTGGCAATGATGGGCTTTCCTCGCACCAGTCCACCTGATACCCGGCTGTCCTCACAGTCATCTGTTTCCTTGCAATTTTGGAACCCATGTGAGTTTCCTGTGGTTCCAGGTTTCTATTACTATCTGTCTCAGGGACCTCAGAGCATCGCTCTGCTACAACATCACAACCTCCCTTGGATTCTGATGACAACCTAACTCATACTGAGGGGACACCAAGGCCTTTGTAAGGAGAAGATGTACAGGTCACGGAGGAGCGTCCACATACCCCTCTGCTACCAGCATCCGCCTCATCACCGGATGAGGTCATGACAGGGCCCTCTAGGACGGTGCCAGAGGATGATTTCAGGGTACACCAGGAGCTCCTCAAACAGGTGGCAACCAACCTGGGCCTGGAAGTGGAGGAAACTGGCTAACTATTTGACATCCTGGCAATGGCAGCCCCCTCTAAGATGGCCCTCCTGGTCCACAAAGGGGTCATGAAGCTAGTAAAGGTCCTGTGGCAAAACCCATCCTCTCTGCCCCCAATTTCCAAATGAGCAGAGAAAAAGTATTACGTCCCTGCAAAAGGGTTCAAATACTTACACTTCCACCTTTCTCCAGGATCATTGGTAGTGTTGGCGGCCAATGAACGTGACAGACAGGGACAGTCAAGTTCGACCCTAAAGAACAAAGAGGTAAAGAAGTTGGACCTCTTTGTGCATAAGATTTATTCTGTGGCATGCCTGCAACTTTGCATTTCAAACCAACAGGTGGTGTTGGCGAGATATGCTTTTAACTTCTGGCATGTCAAAATTTGCAGACTCCCTGCCCCAGGAATCAAGACCAGAATTCCAGGCTATTCGGGAAGAGGGGGAGATAATAGTGAGGGCCTCTCTCCAGGTGGCCTCTGATGTCGCATATTCAGCAGCCAGAACAATGGTGTCAGCAGTTTCTATGAGAAGAGCATCATGGCTGCAATCATCAGCCTGTTGACCGAGGTCCAGCAGTCCATCCAGGACCTCGCCTTTGATGGCATGACTCTGTTCTCCAACCAGACAGATGCCAAGCTTCATGGGCTTAAAGATTCCAGGGCCACATTACGTTCCTTGGGGCTGTATACTCCTCAGGCATCCAGGAGGCACTTCAGTCCCCAGCATCAGCACTGGTCCCCAACCGCTCCATGAGTGAGCCCTATAGAAAGAGGAACAGAAATTATAAACAACGTCAAGGGCAGACTCCATCGGCTCCCCACCCGTTCTTGAAGCCACTATCCATCAGGCAACAGACAGCTTTTGAGGGTGCATCGGGGGGGTGACATAGTAGTGTCACAACAGGATCTAACTCCTTTCATTTTTTCAAACTGCCTCTCCTCCTCCTTCCCTGCGTGGTCAGGGAAAAGTGGGTCCAGAGTACCATCCCAATAGGTACCCTTCAGTTTACTTCTATTCCTCCTTCCCAGGCCCCTTCCCTGTCCTTTTTTAGGGTCCCCTCTCATGATCAACTCCTCTTCCAGGAGGTACAAGCTCCTGTGTAGATAGGGGCCATGGAGGAAGTCCCCCATCACTTAAGGGGAAAGGGGTTCTACTCTCATTACTTTCTGATTCCAAAAGCCAAGAGAGGTTGAGACCCATACTAGACTTATGAACCTGCAGCAAATACTCCAAGAAACTGAAGTTCCATATGGTGTCCCTGGCCTCCCTCATCCCCTCCCTGGATACAAGGAGACTGGTATGCCACCCTCTACCTAAAGGACACATACTTCCATATATCTATCTTCCAGACCACAAGCGCTTCCTGTGGTTCGGAGTGGGAAGCAGACACTATCACTTTGCAGCCCTCCCCTTTGGGCTGTCAGCCTCCCCAAAAGTATTTACAAAGTGTATGGTGGTGGTGATGGCTTACCTCCGGTGTCAAGGAATCCAGATTTATCTGTATCTCGATGATTGTCTCAGCAAGGGTCAGTCAGAAGCCCAGGTCCAACATGACATTGTGGTGTTACAGGCGACCAGCAGAGATCTGGGACTGTCAGATCTGTATAGAAAATAGAATTCATTAGAGCACTCCTTGACTCCACAAGAGCCAGAGCATTTCTACTCAAAACCAGATTTCAGGCCTTGTCAGACCTAATATGCCTGGTCATGTCCCATCCCCCTCACAACAGCAACTTTGTGTCTCAGGCTACTGAGTCACATGGCGGCATGCACGCATGTGGTACAGCATGCCCGGCTCTGCCTCTCCAAACCTGGTTGACATCAGTTTACTTCCCATCAAGGCACAACATAGACATGGTCCTCACAGTTCTGCTCCGGGTACTTACCTCCCTTGCCTGGTGGACAATTCTGGTGAATGAGACAGAAGGGGTCCCATTCGCAGCACCACACCCTTCACTTACCTTGGTATCAGACACCTCAGACCTAGGTTGGGGATCCCACCTGGGCCGTTGCGGAACACAGGGCCTTTAGTCTGCAAAGGATCTGTATCTGCACATAAATATCAGAGAACTAAGAGTGATCCACCTCTCTTGCAAGGTGTTCCTTCCTCAGATGGTAGGAAGGGTAATGTGTGTGCTGATGGACAACACAGCGGCAATGTACTACATCAAAAAGCAGGGGGTGCCTGGTTTTCAGCTCTGTGCCAAGAGGCATTCAGCCTATGGAGTTTCTGTGTAGAGAATGCGATCACCCTGGAGGCCACTCACCCCCATGGGCCAAGAACTCCTTGGAAGATCACCTCAGCAGGTCCTCCTTCTCTCACCACAAATGGTCTCTGCACTCAGAGGGGGCAAGAGCTATCTTCCAGAAGTGCGGAACTCCCTGAGTGGACCTATTCGCAATCAGATGGAACAAGAAATGCCAGCTGTTCTATACCCTGAGGGGGCAAGATAACGACTCCCTATCCAATGCCTTCCTCCTGCGAAGGGGAGACTCCTGTACACTTTTCCCCCGATTTCTCTGATAGCTCAAGATTATGAGTGTCTACCTCAGGGATGACTGCCAAAAACAGGGCAGACACCCCAAACTGGTGGTATGTTCTATAATTACATTTCACAAACCCAGTAACAAATGTGAACTCCTGGATTACTGTAACAGTTTTACCACAGAGTCACACGCAGTTCCCTTAGGTTCTCCAATCTATCTTGCCACTCAGCCACGTTGGAATTAGTGATAAATGGTCACTGACACCAAAAATCACAAAATGTTCAGCTTGCTTCCCGTCCCAAGAGACTAATAAATCCAGATTAGGTACCCTAAATTTTACACCAAAGAAAACAACTCTAGCCAATCTTGTAATAAACTATCTCAAGCTTTATTAACTAGGAAATAGAAATGAGTTATTTACAGGTTAAGGCAAGCAAACATACACAAATAATTCACTATCTATGATTCCTAAAGACAACAGAGATTCTGTTCAAAATGTCTTTCATGGTGGACACAGGCTGACCCTGGGGATCTCTCCTTTAGTTTAGTGTCTCTGGCTCTCTGAGAGCTCAAACAACAAAGATTTGATCATTTTCCCTTGTGAGGCATTTTTATATTTTCTTCCCTCATTTTTCCACATGGGTACAGCTGAAACATGTATCTCCTGAGTCAGCAGATATTCCCCTTATTTCTCTCAAAATGACTGGGCTTTCCCTCAGTTCTGTATGAGTCCACCTGGTAGCAGTCAGTACATGCCATTCACCATCAGTTAATTATTCCATTTTTTATTCACCCATTGACTAACAGATTCTTGAAAGGCTTAATCAGAACCTTCCGGCCAGTAAGAAAGCTTGCTCCTCACAGGGACTTAAACCTTGTACTTTCAGTGTTCACTAAGTTTCCCATTGAAACACTAGCCACATGTTCCATGTATCACCTATTAATGAAAGTTTTATTCCTTGTGGAATAAATCACTTCAAACCAAAAAGGTAGATGAGCTTGGAGCCCTACTGGCAGATCCTCCATACTCTGTATTCCATAAAGACAACATCTCATTAGGACTACATCCAAAGTTTACCCCAAGGTACTTTCAGAGTTCCCCTTAAACCAGTCTACCCACTTACCTGTTTTTTCTCCAAAGCTGCAAGCATCTGAGGAGGAAAGGAAACTTTATTCCCTCTGTGTGCGATAAGCCTTGGCCTGTTACCTCCAAAGGAAGAAATCAATCAGAAAATCACCTAGACTGTTTTTCGCCATAATAGAATGACTCCGAGGTCAAGCTATGTCATCCCTGAGGATCTCTAAATGGATCTCAGGCTGTATCCTACTCTACCAGCTGTCACATCTTTTTCACCTCACAGGTAATGGCTCATTCTATAAAAGTACAAGTGACATCAGTGGCATCTCTTCAGTATGTACCTCTTCTTGACATTTGCAAGGCAACTACGTAGACTTCCATCCGCACATTCATGAGACATTGTTTTAATACAGGACTCCTCAGCTGATGCATCCTATGGTTCAGTGGTCCTTCAAATGGCTCTGCCAGCTGCATCCTCGCATCCTATTTGAGTACTGCTTGTCATTCACCCACAGTGGAATACACATAAGGACCATCACTCAAAGAAGATACTTATTTATCTTATAGTTACTGGACGCTCTTTGAGATGTGTGCGCCCTATGCCACTACTCTCCCTCCTTTCTCTCTGCTTTGAATCATTCCTGGATTGACAGTAGAGAAGGAACTGGAGAGGTGGTTGGCCTACTGCACCCTTTAGACCGTTGGTTTGAGGCATAAGGCGAGCAAGGGCACATGTGCAGACGAACAGACACTGCTTGCAAGAATTCTCCGACTCTAGGTACATGGAGAGCATGTGTACTCATAATGGAATACAAATAGGGATCACACATGTCAAAGAACAGTAAATATAAGGTAAATAGCTTTCTCATATAGAATTCATTTTATGAGTTGGAACATACAGCTGAAATGATAGTGGTGCTTAGGGAAATTCTAGAGTCTTGGGGAAAGAAATTAGAATGCTTAGAGAAGGTTTTCAAATGATTGCAAGAAATAATATCCAGAGGCCAAATCCTGAGGTTTTTAGTTATTTTTTCATGTCTTTCTCAGTCAGATTAGCACAGTCTTCAATGGGAATTCTGCTTGAATAAAACCTGAGTAAGGACCTCCAGGCTTAATTCCTGCAACACACTGTACATTGAAGTGAAATTGCAGGTTTGAGCAACATGGGCAACCAAAAGTATATCATCCCAAGACCACAGCTCACTTTGCTGTCTTGAGCTGAAACTGGGTTTCCAAAACCTTGTGTGGAAGTGTTCGTCTCACTTATTACACTATTGTAGACTGTTGTTGGACAAAAAGTAGTATTGATGATGTAATAGGACACTGTAATAGCCTTTTGTCTTTTGCTATAAATGCTAAATGGCCTTTTCCTCAATTTCATCTGTTCAGGCCATTGTGGCTCTCTGGTGGCCTGCAAAAGATGAGGGTAGAAGGATGAGTGGAACTAGAGCATCATTGGCAAAAGCAGCATGCCAAGTTCAACAATTGCAACATAAAGCTCATGTGAAGTCTTATGATTTTCTTTGAATGTCCTGGTATTTATTAGTGTTTGTTAATTTTCCTTTGTTTAAGAGGGAAGAAGACTTCAGAGCAAAGCAACTAGTAAGCTGCAAACGTTATTCATAAGTTTCTGCTCTTTTCTCAGGCCATGCACAGATCGTCCATCTCCTGTTAGAAAGAAATAAGTTCGGAACCATCCCATCTGATAGCCAAGGGGCAACACCCTTACATTATGCAGCACAGAGCAACTTTGCTGTAAGTAGGGTATATTTGAAACATAAAGCAAATTATCTTAAAATATAACATAGATAATTATTCAGATTATTGTGGTAAATAGAATAGCCCTGAGAACAGATTTCTAATGGTTTGTAGAGTAATCTGAATCCAGAGGCATGTGCACAAGCTTTATTCACAATTTTCCTGTGTTGTGTTATATAGATGATGAATTTGAAAATGTTAATTTTAAAAATGATATATTGATTTTGAAACTTTTTCAAACATACAGTAGTCTGTCACAGCTTCCTGATAACTGCATATAATAACAAACAACATCAGAAAACAGAATGGCAAATCCATTATCTGATGTTTCATAATACATTTTTTTCTGAACCTCTGGCTCCTTTTTAAACCAAGTGCTCACAAGCTGTGCATAGTGGGACCATATATATGTGTGCGTGCAGTTGTGTAGCTGGTGGCCTTTAATACTGTAGTTTTGGCTTTAAGAAACTGATTCATATCTTAATATCTGCCATAGTAAATGTAGCTTTTGTCCTATGAAACATGCCTAAAGAACAGTCCCTCTTACTCCTGGAGTAGCTCCATATTAACATCATATCCTAGAAGATGCAAACATGGAAGGTCAATGCTCTAACTTGAGCAATTTCTAACCAAAAGGGTAAATTTCTCTTGTACTCTTATTGTCATCGTTCAGCAGAATATTTTATTCTTTTTTATATAGAAATCAGTGAACATATTACAGCTAGGTACAAAACAAATCAACTTAAATATCAGAGAGGAAAAAAATATCAGAGGTTCCTCTTGTCGGTGATAAAGTGTTTTTAGTTTAGCCTCGTTATCTGAGCACAGCTCTGTGGAACTTATGTATTTTTCCACAATTTTTTCTATTGATTTGTATCATCCAGAAGAGGCATATCTTCCATTACACAGAGTTCATGGTTTGACAAGGTAGAACACTCCATCCTCTCTTGCTAAAAGAATTTCTTTGGGAGAAATTCTTGCTTTCTAGTTTGGTCAGATGCATTTAAGGAGAAAATAGAATATTTTTCTTTTTATGTAAGCTGTTGTGATGATCTTGATACTTTATACTCCTGTCTTTATTAATAAATGCTTGCAAAATAATTGTTCATTTTATTTCTCTTCCTTACTGCTGGCTTATCTCAGGAATACTAAAAGCCTTCATTAAATACATCATCTACATTTAGCTGGGAGATTTTTAGCCATTTTCTTGTTGATCTATATTTGGATCCTACCTCTTCAACTTGTTCTTCCTTCTCTCACCCATCCTCCTGCTTGCTTGCTGGTTGGTTGGCTGGCCAGCCCTTTAATAGCTCCGCACATGAAGAAGAATATGGGATGGACTGAGATTCCCCCATTGCCTGCAGCATAGGAATTTTTTCAGGGACTTGCTCATAAGTGAAATGTCTGCTTGATCCAAACAAATAAACTCTCCTTTACAGAGTAAGGCAGGAAAGATGATATATTCCTTTCCAATAAGCCATTGGGGAAGTTTCCTTGCTGGCCTCACTCTTTTACCTCATGTTAATTACCATGTTTTGGCTAACATAAGGTAAATGCACTCCTCCTTTCATAGTGAAGAAAGACTTAGTAGGAAGACTCCTCCTTCAGCATAGCTTCCTCTGATGCTATAGCACTTGGCTATGTCTGGACTGATTTTATTATTAACACCAGGCAAATTGGAAAAGAAAAAATCAAATCTCATATAATGACTTTTTTTTACACTATTTAGATTCTCTCTTTGGGGGGTTTTATTATTTAATATTTTTAGAGCTTCTTGACAACAACCCCCTGTTTTGACTTAGCTACTTTGGCCAGCAAATAGGGTGGGGATTAGAACCCACCTCCTTATTTGCTCTGGAGACGGAGTAAGAGAATGAGTAGCCCCACTTACTCTATTATGTACCTAGACCCAGAATCTAGGTAGCTCATGCAGAAGTGTAAAGAGATTCCTGCTTGCCCTTTGTTTTCTAGTGTGAGCATATAGCCCAAGTTAGAATCTAGCCCCATATGATCAATGACTTCTCAGCCTGGGAATTATTTCTCCCACCCCATATATTAAATCATTCTGAATGTGGTCTGTATCATTTCAGCTATCATCAGTAGGCCTGATCTTGCATCATTGAAGTCTATATGGGAATTTATTGGTTTAAATAGGAGCTGGGTCAAGACAATTTTTTCCCCAAATATTATATGGTGTTGCCAGCAATTTTTCCTCATCTGCTGATCTCTTTTCTAGGTCCACTGATTTATGTGGGTTTAACTTTAGTTTTGCAAGAACGGTGCTTGTGATTATCGTATCATCCTCTTCGCCGTATTTTCAACATATTTTATTGGATCTGTGCATCATCCTGTAATATAAATGTCTTTAAGATAACACATGAGGAATGATGAAGGAGCTGAATCAGGTTGTGTTAAATGTCTCCTCTGATTCACTTTATTTTTTAATCTTTCTCCTTGCTTCTCTTAAATATATATTTAAAATGTGATGGCCTTCCTAAGCTTCCATGCTCCTTTCTCACATTTTTGCCTCAATGGTCAGTCTCTTATGTGACCTACATAAGATATTGATTGAACCTAGTCTTCACGTCCACTTCTTCCCTACTCTTTCAATTTTAATAGACTTTTCTGATAATGTACTTATAATCTCTTTGTTAAACCATGCAAACTAGTTCTTCCGCTTACATACATACTTGAAAAATGGGATAGGTCCAAGCTGCATACTAAGTAGAGCCTATTTGTGTGTGCTACAGCTGCCTCTCCACTCTTACCTGTAAAATTGTTACTCTAGTTTATCCTCTCAAGAATCCCTGATTCAGCATAGTATATTGAGTTGACCTTCGAGTCACAAGTCTGATTTTTAATTTGCTCATGTTATAGATACCTGAGGCAGAGGAGAAAGGAGCATAAACTCTGTCAAGTCAAGTGTAAAAGTATAATTAGATAGGCCAGAAAAGAATTTGAAGAGCAACTAGAAAAAGACACAAAAACTAACAGCAAAAATATTTTTAAGCAGGAAGCTTGCTTAAAGCAGGAAGCCTGCCAAACAGTCAGTGGGGCCACGGGATGATCAAGGTGCTAAAGGAACACTCCAGGAAGACAAGGCCATTGCAGAGAAGCTAAATGAATTCTTTGCGTCGGTCTTCACTGCAGATGATGTGAGCGAGATTCCTGCACCTGATAAATCTGAGGAACTGTTCCAGATTGAGGGTTCAGTAGAGGAGGTTTTGGAACAAATTAATAAATTAAACAATAATAAGTCATTACAACTAGATGGTATTCATCCAAGAGTTCTGAAGGAACTCATATGAAATTTCAAAGCTACTAATTGTGATATGTAATCTATCACTTAAATCAGCTTCTGTTCTTGAACACTGAAGGATAACTAATGTGACGCCAATTTTTAAAAAAGGATCCAGAGGCGATCCTGGCAATTACAGGCTGGTAAATCTAACTTCAGTACCAGGCAAATTGGTTGAAACTACAGTGAAGAACAGGATTACCAGACAGTTAAATGAGCACAATTTGTGGGGAAGAGTCAACATGGCTTTTGTAAAGTAAAATCATGCCTCGCCAATCTTTTAGAATTCGTTGAGGGTGTTAATAAACATGTGAATAAGTGTTATCCAGTGAATGTAGTATACTTGGACTTTCAGAAAGCCTTTGATAGGGTCTCTTACCAAAAGCTCTTAAAGTAAGCAGTCCTGGCATGAGAAGGAAGGTCCTCTCCTAGATCAGTAATTGGTTAGAAGACAAGAAACAAAAGGTAGGAATAAATGGTCAGTTTTCAGAATGGAGAGAGGTAAATCCTCAGGTATCTGTACTGGGCCCAGTGCCATTCAACATATTTATAAATGATCTGGAAGAAGGGGTAAACAGTGAAGTGGCAAAATTTGCAGGTGATACCAAATTACTCAAGATAGGTAAGTACAGAGTAGACGTGAAGAGTTACAAAGGATCTACAAAACTGGGTGACTGGGTAACAAAATGGCAGATGAAATTCAGTGTTGATAAATGCAAGGTAATATACATTGGAAAACATAATCCCAACTATAGATACAAAATGATGTCTTAATTAGCTGTTGCCACTCAAAAGAGATCTTGGAGTTTTTTTGGATAGTTCTCTGAAAACTTCCATGCAATGAGCAGTGTCAATCAAAAAAACTAACAGAATGTTAGGAACCATTCGGAAAGGGATAGATAATATGATAGAAAATATCATGATGCCACTATATAAATCCATGGTATGCCCACACCTTGAATACTTGAGTTCTGGTTGCCTCATCTAAAAAAAGATATATTAGAATTAGAAAAGGTACAGAGAAGGGCAACAAAAATGATTAGGGGTTTAAAACAGTTTCCATATGAGAAGAGATTAAAAAGCCTGGGACTTTTCATCTTGGAAAAAAGACAACCAATGGGGGATATGATAGAAATCTATAAAATCATGAATGGTGTGGAGAAAGTGAATAAGGAGGTGTTATTTACCCGTTCACATAACACAAGATCCAGGGGTCACCCAACAAAATTAATAGGCAGATGGTTTAAAACAAACAAAAGGAAGTACTACTTCACACAAAACAGTCAACCTGTGGAACTTGTTTCCAGGGGATGTTATGAAAGCCAAAATTATAAATAGGTTAAAAAAAGAATTAGCTAGGATGATCAGCTAAGCTTCTAACTGCTAGAAGCTGGATGTAGAGATCAGGGGATGAATCACTTGATAGTTGCCCTATTCTGTTAATTCCCTCTGAAGCATCCGGCTTTGGCCACTGTCAGAGACAGGCTACTAGGCTAGGTGGACCATTGATCTGGCCCAGTATGGTCATTCTTATGTTCTTAGAGAAATGACTCTTAAGCCTCATTCA
The DNA here is from genome assembly GCA_007922155.1 of Mesoclemmys tuberculata. Taxonomy (NCBI): domain Eukaryota; kingdom Metazoa; phylum Chordata; order Testudines; family Chelidae; genus Mesoclemmys; species Mesoclemmys tuberculata. Next base: position 101,979,336 of record ML675603.1, on the reverse strand, counting down.
GGGATGCATGCATTCAACACTCTTTTCACTACTAGCTTGCCCCTGTTCTGTGGTGGCACTAAGATGACTTACCCTTAGCAAGCACAGTTCCCTTTCAAAAAGGAGCTCAGTTGCTATTGGTGTTATCTTTACAGAGAATCAGGATCAAGCTGCCCATCTCATCATCTAACAAGCTACAAACTCAATCTTCAGTTGACCGCTCCAATAGCTACTACCCAGTTTCAAGAGCAACTGGAATACCTTAGGTTGAACTCAAAAGGTAGTTTACTCACTGTGCGTATAGCTCAGGAAGTCCAGATGAACTCACCAGTAAAGACCCATCCTTGGCTGTCCTGAACTTGGCACACCCTGGTAAATTCACTGAATGCAAACTTTCTCGAGTTATTTCCAGAGAGATACTTTGTAACATTTATTTTTCCTCTAAGTCTTCACCCGATAATTCATTTTGCATAGACAAACTGATACTTAACATTTTTATCTTCTATTTTACTCTTTGCCATGTGTAATGTGTCTTCCCATTAAGACAGATTTACATACTATCAAATAACCCATTCACATTGGCCCTCCAAGGGTTCCTGGACAGAACCTTTCTGGGTCCATAGTTTTTTCTCCCAAGCTGATGCTTTGAAAGAAACCCTACTACCCCTTCCTTTACTACAGACGTTAATCCAGAACCAGCATCAGGTAAACAAGTGGGTTTATTTGGGAAGTAGGCCTAGTTGTTCTGCAAGTTAGATTAATAAATTCAAAGTGTTTAAGATGAGAAGGGGTCCAATCAATCATCTAGTCTGACCCTCTTATGTATCACAGCCCAGTGAATTTCATCCAGTTACCCCTCTGTTGAGCTGAACAGCTTGTGTTTGACATAGGACTAGTCTGCACTAGAAGCACTATATTGGTACAGCTACACTGCTGCAGAAGCACCACTGTAGCACATCTGGTGAAGACGCTGTACGCTGATGGGAGAGAGTTTTCCTGTCGGCATAGTAAATCTATCTCCACGAGAGGAAGAAGTTCTCCCACCGACATAGGGCTGTCCATGCCAGCACTTAGGTTGGTGTAATTTATGTCCTCAAGGATTATTCATACCCCTGAGCAACATAAATTATACCCAGTAAGTGGCAAGGAGACCTGGCCTTAGGAACAGTATAACTGCTGGCTTTCAGCTGGTGGAGCCCTGTGTGCTCAGAGCACATATGCCAACCAAGGAGCCATAGGTAAGGTTTCTAGCCCCAAAGGTGGGAAGCGTGATTCTCTGTGTTTTAGACTGTTTTGTTTCTTTTTCTTATAATTTGCTATTTTAGAAACTGTAATGGAATCATTGAATTTAGAGCTGAATTAGAAATGTCTTATGTCATTGACGGTTTAAAACAAAACCATCATCTGAGAAAGGAGTTTTTTCTTTTGATTTCAAATGTATCTAGTGTGTTGATTACACAGTGGAAAGCCTGGGCTCAGCTGTAATGACTTTTCTCACCTTTCTGATTTACTAAATTTTAGTAATTCAATAATATGATGATTTTATTGGCTATTAGAAATTGTGGTTTTGTCTTCAAAGATGTTACCTATCTCATATATAATATGAAATATATTTTCAAATCACTTTGAAAAATTAAACTATATTCATTTGAAGTCGTATCTAAATTTGAAAAAAAAAATTCTTGTATTGCTCTGCTATATGTCAACATGGTTATTTTTAGTAATGTTTTCCCATCCTTTCCCTCACAGTGATTGCTATATCTTGTACATTCTAGTGATGTATGCATGATGCTTCAGGTTACAGAATAGTAAGAAGTGAAATCAGAATAAGAACAATGTGTTCATAACTTGTGACACAGCCATGGGTGTTAAACAAGAAATAGGCATAGTAACAGAATAACTCAATGATCAGGACTGAGAATCCTCTGGTACTATATTAGTGATGATATTACAAGCCAGGAATGTTATGAAACTTAATATATATCCCCTTAAAAAGGAAAAATGAAGCCTTGTTTTGCTTCCGAAGCAAAAACGGCTAAGCCGAAACATAATAGTTTCTTCTGTCATTACAGACTCTTTATGTTAATTTCAATAGCATTCTTACTCAGTGAAGTTTTCCTGCAGGAAACAGTTGAAGTATTTTTGAAGCATCCCTCTGTGAAAGATGACTCAGACCTTGAGGGAAGAACATCCTTTATGTGGGCAGCTGGGAAGGGCAGTGATGATGTCATCAGGACTATGCTGAATTTAAAATTGGACATTGATATCAACATGGCAGATAAATATGCTGGCACAGGTAAGGCTTGCTTTACAGTAAAAAGCTATTAGGTGCTTGCATCTGGGTAAAATAAAATGCTAGAAACAATCATTAGTCATTTTATACACTCAGGTACAATGCTGAAAACACTTATTCATGGGCTTAACTTTACACATTAGTATTCCCTAAATCTTCAGTATGGGGAGAAAACAATTTTCTGTGTAGATTAGAGCACTTCTTCTGTTTGAAAAATAATTGAGAAAAAGTGGATATTACACAATGAAAATATTAAATAACCATTAATATTAGGAGAAGGGAGATACTTTCTGTAGTTTTGAAGGGTAAAAAGAGTAATAATGATCTAAAAACTAAAAATGTAAACATTTCAGCTTGAATATAAGTGAACATTTCTCAATAGCTGAAGAAAATTTGTAGGCAATATAATAAACTACTCAGTGAAGTAGTCATAATTATGAAAAACATAAATAGCATAGATATAATATTAATAGGATTCATGTACTAAAAATTGTGCCAATGCAATCAGGTAAATGTGATAAGCCAACAGGTCTTTTACTTCCCACTCAGTCAACGCAAAAAACTTAATGAAAGTAGCACAATGGTTCAGAATTAAAACACACACAAGTAATGAAGTTCAAAGTTATGGTTCTCAGAGCAACTGAACTCAGTCTCATTTAATAGGAAAAGTCATACATTTTGTAATAATAATATGACAATATTATATTTATACGCCACCTTTCATCTCAAAAGATTCCAAAGTGCTTTACAAACTATCCACGTGTACACAAAGATGTACTAGTGACATGTAAGAGATTGTGGGGGAGAGGAAGGTAACAGCCAGTCAGACAATCTGTGCATAGCAAAATGCACAGTAGGAGGGGAGAGGATTTTTGGACCTGGACCCTTGTAGTAGATTGCCCATCTTCAGAAGACAACTGTGGTATTTTTAATATTCATGCTACAGACAGAACTTCATTATTTAAAGATGGCTTGGAAAGGCAGAAAATGGATTTATGTCTGAAAATGTTTTGATGGGGAAAGGGTTTGGGTATGATTTTTGGTTGATTGGCTTTCAGGGTTTTTTCTGATTATTTTCCCCCTTTTTGTCTATTGTTGTTGGAAGGACTTCTTGGATGATTTAGAGGTGTATATTAGAATGTTCTTTTAGTTACAGTGTGGGTATTGAATTCTTAAAACTTTTTTCCTGGTATTTACATTGAATAAGTATTTGAATAAAGTGTTTGAATAAACATATTTCTTTCCTTCATGGTTGATCATATTCCATTTCCTTAATGCTTGTGATGTCATTTTATTAGTTTACCAGTCAATACATAGTCAGAGTAGGGAAGTCCTGAATTTCTAAACAGAAAACTTCTTTTTAAAAACCTTTCAGTTCTTGTCTTTATTGCAACATTAATTCAAGTTATAATTTGAGTGTTGCCCCTATGTGGAGTCCCACACACAGAGACCCTTAACAGGAGTTGGCTGGTCCATCAGCAGGTGTAAGCTAAAGCTTGAAATAGCTCATCAGCTGCTAGCACAATCTCTCTGTGCTGTTAACACAGTTACTGTGCAATAAGCCAACCACTCTGTGTAGCTCAAGTGTTATTTCACCATGTGGCCATTCTCACTCAAGCTAACTTGAGAGTAGTTAACCTAGGGGTAGATCACTGCAGAATTAACTCAAGTTAAGACATAGCCTCAGGGCATCGAATAGGACATGTCTTCACTGCAAAATTAATTCAGGCTCTTCTTTGGGTTGTTGCCCCTAACCTGGCTCTTGTCTACACAAAAAACCCTCTCACCCAAGTGTGGTGATACTTTTACATCCAGGCTAGCTGGTCCATCCTCGGGTATAATAGGCTAAAGCCTAGGTGCTGCTTACACTCCGATAAGAAACAACCCACTTTGCATTGAGGACCCATGCTAAACATGCCTTCCCACGAGTCGCCCTGTGTGCCCAGAGAAATTCTCTGACAATCGATTGAAAAAGAATGATAGGATGGCTCAGCGTACAGCAGCGCTAAGAGCCATGAGGTATGCCCCGCAGAAGTCCTAGCGCTTTACTCAAGTGAATGCAGCACCTGAATGGATGCATTCGAGTGTGGCTTTTCATACTCAGGCTAGCTTGGTTAACTCTGCAGCAAAGATATACCCTAAGAAGAAGAAAAAAGGTGTAAGCTTAATTAACCTTAACCCTGTTTGTGTGTGTGTGTGTGTATGTATGCATGCATTATGGTAGTCTTTCATTACATGATCAAATACCATTTCTCAATTAATAAAATAGAATGTAATACCATATTTTCCTTATAAATTTAGCTATCCCAAAAAATAAATGTATGGTTTTCAACTACAGTAACTTTCATTCGACTGGGGGGGGGACAACAACAAATAAAGTAATAAGAAAAAAATCAAGCTAATTCAGTGAATGACTTTTGCTTTACAAACTACATCTGCTACCACTTTATTCTTGGGTACACTGTCTTCTCAATCTCAGCTATAACTGATGCGTCTTTTAAACTGTGCCACAGACTATGTTTCAGACTTTAAATGTGTAGAAATCCCATGTAGTCACCACAGTTATTAAAGCTCCACATGCTAACAAGGCTCACTACAACTTGCAGAACAGACAGTGCATAGCATCTCAAATGTTGGGTTTCTGAGATTATTCAGACCTGGGTTTTGTACTTGGATAAGTCAAATGGTGCATTTTTCAGTCCTTTGTTTCACACAGTACATTGCACTAATGTGTGATCATTTTCTAACCTTCATTTTTTGGCGAGGAACTTTTAACCCAAAAACATTAATGCAAAAAAATGAAAGTTCCCCAGAACCAACCCATTAATGCAAAGCTACAATTGAGTTGCACGCATTAAAAGTCAAGAAGTTCAAAATTATGCCACTGTTTCTTCCTTGTCCCTAAGCAATCTGAATTTGGCCATATTGAACTTATATGTTCTAACGTAAGAGTTTCTGTATTCAGTTAATTTGTTCTCCAGTTAATAGAAGATCACTCAGACACAACACCACAAAATCACTTCCTTATCCCAGACTTATCTTTTCAGAAGGCTTTGCATGTTTCCCATGTTTTTTGGGAAAGTAGCAGTGCCATAGAAAATCATTCACAAGCCCAAGGGGACTGGGATATGGTTGTGGTGGGGACCACAAGTTTGTATTTCCTGACTTTCGTAAAGCTCAGCTATAACATGGCATTAACTTAGTGTTTTTGCATTTACTTATAAAGAGCAAAATTTCCATTCAGACCAAAGCTTTGATAGAACATCAAGACGTTTCTTACTGTGTAGGAAAATGACACCAGGGAAAAGGAATTTTACTACTCTCAAAGCTCAACACTGCAGGAGCATTGCTGGGGCAGCTCTATAGCTCTGTCGTCACTGACTGTGTACAATGGTGAGGGATCTGACTGTCAGTGGAACAAAGGTTCTGTTGTGACCAGCTGGCTGAAGAATCTCTTCAGTCACCGTGACTCCATCACAGAAAATTTGGCTTACAAGAAAATATCGAGCACAGAGTGGGAAACAAGATGCCTGCGTCAGAATGAGTGATGGAGAGGAAGAACCAGGCCAAGCTGACACAGCAGCTCTTTTTCTATTGTATTGTTGCATACACCCCATGTGTCATCTGATTGAGTAGCTTACTGCCTTCAATTTCATAAGGAGTGTGATATAAAAAACAGGACCTAGAGTTTACTGTGTGGTCAGAACATGAAACCAAAACCCATCCAAATTTGCTAAGCAGCAGGGACTTCATTCTTGTCAAATTTCCATATATATTCAGCAACGAATCCAGATTGTTAGTGGAGCTTTCAGTACTTTGGGCTTCTTTTCACCAATGTGTAACTGAAACTCTTGTATATAACTAATGATTTTTCCCACCAGGATAGGCCTAGCAATTAAGCATTAGTGTATCTTAAAGAAATTGACTGTACAGCATAAATAGTCTGTGGGAAAAATTCGGATCACTGGTACTACGTGTGTATGATTTCAGTTATTAAGGCTGCACACTTTAGGGTTTGTTTTACTGACCATGTATATGCTCTCTGAAGCCAATTGCAGCTTTTAGAGCCACTGCTGTGTAAGTGGATGTACACGGGCACATTATCAGCTTTTGTTCACATAGGCATTCAGCCTTTGGCTTTGGGGCGCTGTAGAAAATGCGTTTGAACAGAGCCCTAAAAACACTACGTTTGCTTTACAAATATTTACAGTGTTAACAAACATTAAAAATTAGGAAATCCAGGTATTCCCTCACTGCCACATAAAGAAACCATCCTTCATCATTCACTATCACCAAACAGAGGCAGGTATAATGCCTCAGTATGCTGGAGGAACACACATAAGACTGGCCATTGATACAACCTGTAGCATAGTGCTGCAAGCAGTATCTCCCACCAGTGGTCCTTGTTGGTGTGTCTTGTGTTGCAGACAGTACTAAACCTCTCCTTCAGTAACATTCAAGGAATGCAAGGTATAGGATTATAGCTATACCTTGCACAGGAGCACAAAGGGTGGATAAGAGTTTTCTGTGTCCTCCACCTCCTAACCCTGACATACCAGCTCAGGAATGATCACTATCTGGCACTATACATATTAAAACTGAGAAAATTAGAGACACCTGACTATTTTTTAAAGCACCTAGTTTTACTCTCCTTACAAATTAAATTTTAAATGAGGACAGATCAGGTAATGATCAAAAGATCATTTGTAAGGGAAGCATTTGGTTTAATCTATTGTAATTGGCATTTCTAAATATGCATATTTTTATACTCATTCTAAGTTACTCAGAATTTGTCATCGGGAAAGTAATTGGTAGGAAAAAGATGTACTAAAAGTATATTTTTTAGACTTATTTTCTTCATGGTTCAACTTACTATTTGGATTGTTTAGAATTGTAGAACAAAGAGGTTAGAAGGGACCGCAAGAGTCATCTAGTCTAACCTCCTGCCAAAATACATGATTTGTTGTATCTAAATCATCCAAGACAGATGGCTGCCCAGCCTCTTTTTGGAAACTTCCAGTGAAGTAGCTTCCACAACTTCCCTAGGCAGTTTGTTCCATTGTCTTACTGTTCTGACAGTTAGGAAGTTTTTAATATATATTTAATACTCCAAAGCACATAAAATCAGTATTTCGAGCAAATCTCCAAAACATTTGTTCTCCATTTCAACAAACCTTTTTAAAACTCTTCATTCTGTGGCTTGATTTTACATGAACCACCACCTGGGTTAGCTGAATTTTGACAAATTCAAATCCAGGTGATAACTCTAGTGGGATGAGATTTTGGATGATAGTAACATAATTTGCAACCCAGCAACATCTTAACATCCTCCTGCTGTCTCCGGCCCTGCTGAAGTATTTGTGCTGTAATTTTTGGACTGAACCAGAATGAGAAGGAGGATTGTAACAGTCCACCTTGGCGCCTCGTGCTGGTTATCTGGCGAATCAGCTCTCAGCCAGGCAGACACCCCCTCTTGGCGATGTCTTGCACTCGGTCCAATCCGCGCTTCCTCCCCCTTCCAAGGGATTCTGCAGTCTATTCTAGCCACCTCTCGCAATGCTAGTGCAGTCCTGTCACCAGTCCTATGACAGTCCTACGGGTGTGGAGGGGACCCAGGCCCACCCACTACTCTGGGTCCTGGCCCAGGGACCCTATGTGTGTGGGAGCCTCCTGCACAACTCCTCCATTGATTTCCCTGGGCCACTTCCCTGCAAACCCAGTACCTTCTCCACCCTGCTCCAGGGCCTTTGGCTCTGCTGAGTTCCAGCAGTCAGCCACTGCTCTGTCTGGGGTGCTGACAGTCCTTCCACTTCGAGTTCCTGGGAGGCACTCTTCTTGCTCTACTCTGCGGCTCCCTCATACACTGGCTTCCTGGTTCCTGATTAGCTGCCATGCAGCCCCTTCCTATTGGCTACTTCTCGTGCAGCCTTTCCAAGGACCCTCTTAACCCTTTCTAGCCAGTGAGGGGCAGGCGCCCCATGAAAAGGATGAATAGATTCAGGGGTAAGAAAACAGTGGAAATGTGAAAAGATAGGAGTCTGCAGAACCCATCCCATGTGACGCAGAAGGATTTCCCTGGTCTCTGGGGCAAGTGGGAACGTTCCAGGGAGACAGGAAGGAGATTCCATGTCCAAAGTCCTTTGCTGGTCCCTTTTGCGGCCTGCTGTACCCCATAGGAGATGGAAACATATGGCCTTTTATTAGTTAAGCATATTCCTAAATGAAAAGCTTTGTTAACAAAGGGTTAGACTCTAGCTTACATGCAGGTATGCAGTAAGAGCAGGATGTAAAAGAGCTTTACACCCAGCATGACCTATGTGAGGGCAGGCAAAACTGAAGTCCAAGCAGTCAAAGGCGCACAGGAACTACTCCCAAATTACTTCCCCCTAGAAGGAAGAAGCAGAGAGCCATGAATCTGGTGTGTTACACGGTGGGCAAGAAGTATGCTGCATCTTTTTAAGATAGCAATTTATTTGCTCCCCCTGCCGCTGAGACAAAATGTGTTTTGCTTGCATTGCTCTTGGTCTCTGCTAGCATGGGACTGTGCCAAAATGGCATGATGTAGCAAAAGAGCTAACTTTTGAAAATGCCTTTCAACGTAGCCTGAAAATTTACTTTACAAATATATAAAAAAAAATTACTTTACAAATATCTACAGTCTTAACAAACATTAAACATTAGGAAATCCAGATATTCCCTCACTGCCATATAAAGAAACCACCCTTCATCACTCGCTATCATCCTACCTGTTTCACGCTACCCATCCAGCTTCAATTTCCCCCTTAAATTTGCAAAACTACATGCAAAGGGTCAGAAAAAAGAAAATTCTGGAATGGGATGGAAGCAGGTGCTTTCAGCTGCCTCTTCCTTTCTGTACCACAAGAATTTCCACTACATCTCTAATGCAGTGTTACTGCTACTAGAGCTGGTTGCATTGGCTTCTGCACTTTCCACTCCCTTTTCCTCAAAAGAGAGATCCTATTGCAGTATATCTCCAAGATCTTTTGTAGAAAAACATTTCTCTTATGTTAGTGTAAAATGAGATCACTTTATTTGATGATTAAAAGAAAATCTGATATTGAGCAGAAAAATCTAGAAAAAAAGAAGAGGAGGAATTTGTTTCTCTTTGTTGCAGTAGAAATAGACAATGTCATTTGCAGAGGGTGACAAAGGGCTGTTCTACACTGTTGGCAGTGGCCTTTCTATCAACACTGCCTTGTGCTTTTCAGGGAGGTAGACTAATTGAGTCAACTGGAGAGTTCTCTTCAATCAACTGAGCAGGTCTACACAGACCCACTCAATTGATGCCGATGCATTGATGCCTGCCACTGAAGCAGTGTAGACATACCTTCAGTAATAGGAGTAGTAAAAGAGGAGGCAGAAGCACCATATGGTGTGTACAGTGGGCAGATGCTAGTGTCCTTCCATTAATTCAATATATGCCAGTCTTTGGCTGGTTCTACACTGACGGCAGCAAATTCGCCTCTGTCAGATCGATTGCTCTGGATCGACTGAGCGGTCTGTGTAGATCCACTCAGTCGATCCAGCAAGCGACGCAGGAAAATCACCCTGATAAGTGGTGTAGCGCAGCGTCGAAGGGAGCGCTGTTCCCTTCGACACAGCATGGTGTGGATGCCACGCAGAGGAGACGCCGCAAAGTCGATTTATGTCACTTGCGTATCTCCTGTCGACTGCCACTGAATCGCAAAGGTAAGTGTAGACTGAGCCTTTGAATTTGTGTTTCCATGAGTAAAGAATGTGTAACAAAGCTGCCACCTTTTTATACCATGCATGTTGTGGTGTTTGCGTGGCAAGAGAGAAGCAGTGATTTCCTGTCACTTGTCATATTTTGAGTGGTTCACAGTTTTATAATTGAATGGCAGTTCTCGCCACCAAAAGTATTGAAATGAATAATTATTTTTGACTGTTCTGATTGTCATTGTCTAGTTTCTATCACTGTGATTTTTTTTCTCTAACTCTTCTTTCAGCATTACATGCTGCTGCTCTTTCTGGGCATGTCAGCACTGTGAAATTGCTGTTAGAACATAATGCACAGGTAGATGCAACTGACGTAATGAAGCACACTCCACTTTTCCGAGCCTGTGAGATGGGACACAAAGAAGTAATACAGACACTCATTAAAGGTCAGCTGTCACAAATTTACAAATCCATTCACACAGTTAAAATGCTGTTGTAGGTAGTTGTAAAATAAATGGCATTGCTGGGCAAAAAGAAGAGACTAAAATTAGTCCAGTAGCGAAAGATTTATGTATAGTGCATTTCATAGAACAGTAAGTAGTAAATGCAATGATTTACAATGCATTCAGACAAGATAGAAAAACTAAATATATACCCAAAACCAGGCTTTGTCTCTACCCATTGTCCCACAAATCTCTTCAAGTACCCTTTAATCTCCTAAACCTCATATAGTGTTTTTTTCTCTGTCCTGTAAATGAGGTCAAATTAAATTTTATTTACCATTGTTGAGAATGGGTTCATAGCCATCTTTGAACATTTAACGGTTTATCTGTTTCAAATACAGCTGTTCTTCAACTTTTTATATCATTACTTTAATATGTTTTGTCCTGTGGCTTTTTATTATAAACAAAGTTTTATTTTTTAGAAAATTTAGAAATAATAGAAACCATAAAAGAAAAGAGTTATATTACACAGATATAGTAGTAATATTTTAGCTGCCAGCATTTCATTATATATATGGAAGCATCACATTTGATCTATACTCATCTTTTCTCTTTGGCTTTATGAAAGCAATTATATCATGGATACAAGGTAATCAGAGGCTGATTGAATCATATGAATCATTATAATCATATTATTATAGGGACAGTTATTGTTTTGGCTTGGTTGGTGCCAGTGATTGGTATATTTTGTGGATTTTTTGTGGTTTTGTGTTGTATTTTTTAACTGTTGTAAGAGTGTCTTGGGGAAACCAAACTAAATAAATATATTTTGATTTGCATAGAAGAATTTTATGTTTGAGTTACTCCCCCCCCCCCCCCAAAAAAAAAAGAGGAAATAACTTGAAAAGCCTGTAATAATGTGGTGAGTCTAGGGGTAAAATTTTGAAAAGCACCTAAGTCCCATTTTCAAACATAACTTAGGAGCCTATATAACATTGAAAGTCAAAAGGACTCAAGTTCCCCTAAGGGCAAGATTTTCAAAGATGTTTGGGAATTTAAAAATGTAGCTGATCACCTGATGGGATTTTCAAAGTACAGAAGCAGGTTAGATGCCTGATTCCCATTGAAACTCCTAAGTGCCAAAAGTCACTTTTGAAAATTGGACTTTGGCTTCTAAGTCACTTAGGCACTTTTGAAAATGTTACCCAGGGTCTTTAGTTTATCTGGTGTGTCCAAGATGACATAGGCTTAATCTCCCCTTCCTCTTATGTGCGAAAAATATTTTGGTTGTTTTATGGCTAATTTTCAAATATTGTTTTGCTGTTACAGGGGGAGCAAGAGTAGATTTGGTTGATCAAGATGGCCATTCTCCCCTTCACTGGGCAGCTTTGGGTGGAAATGCTGATGTATGTCAAATTTTGATAGAAAATAAAATCAACCCAAATGTGCAGGATTATGCAGGTAGAACTCCCTTGCAGTGTGCTGCATACGGGGGCTATATTAACTGCATGGTAGTGTTACTGGAAAATAACGCAGATCCAAATATTCAAGATAAAGAGGTATGTTGTTCTTCACTGTGTCATTTAAGTTAATAATGTCAGACCAACCATAAACTGAAAGTATCTTCTCCTTCCTGAATATCCTTCTCTTTTCTGCAGCACAGTGGCATAAATTCTTGCCTTTTCACACCAGTGGTATGATCAGTCTGTTTTCTCTGCTATTGTAGAGGAAGGAAAAGCAGCCCTGAGACTCCTTGCCCTTCATGTTTCACTTTGTTAAGGCTTGGTCAAAGATGATTATTTTAATACACACTATAAGATGAAGATGCACATTTTCCATATTGTCCTTTGACGTTTCCATGTAAAGCTAATGTCTTAAAATTACCCTTTTTAAAACTTTTTATTCTTTACTTGTTTTTCTTATTTAAATACTTAGCAAGAGAATGTAATTGTATAGTCCACACCTGCTCTTTCCCAGCATGTGATAGCAAGGATAGAGCAAGTGAGGTGCAACAAACTTGATGAAAGAAGTGTAGCAACTATTTGTCTGTGTATAGTCCTAAAGGACAAAGAAGAACATTGTAGTTTGCTTGTATGTTCCTTTACTCCCTCCCTTAGGCACTAACTGAAACTTGGTGCCAAAATATATTTTGTATTCTAGGACAAATCCTCTGTTGGTGTAAATTGGTACAATCCAATGAAGTCAATAGACCTGCACCAATTTACACCAGCAGCGAGTTTGCTCTAGCAAGTTAACCTTTTTTACCTCGCTGCATGAGGTATACTTTTGTATCCCACAGTAAGTGTAATGAAACTTGCTACAGAGCTTTCATATCTATAAATCCTTTTTACAGTGGCCTGAAATTTGGAGCTGCATTGTGTTAACAGCCCTTTGAACGTTCCGCTATACTGACAGCCAAGGCATTGGCTCAAAGTATTACCTGAGGGCCAGATCCTGGGTCCTGGCTTCAATTGATTTCTGCTACATCAGTAGTTCAAAGCAGCCATAAAGTTGCCCTAAGAGGTCAGCTGAGGAGTCTCCTGGCATGCGATAACCCTTGTGAGGTTTAGAACTGGCATAGAAAGCTCTGTGCCACTTACCCTGATGCCCTTTGTGCAGATGGGATGTTGGGGGAGTCTGCCAAAGTGGGGCAGAGTGCACAGTGCTCCATCTGATCCCTGGCCCTACAAAAATACATCCACTGGCATAATTTACATCGACCCTTAGGCCAGTATAAATTACAAAAGGCTGTTTTGGCCCCAGTTGGCCCCCAGTTTCCGGAACAGAAAGGAGGCATAGAATCAGATTTCCTTCTGCTATTCTTTAAGGAGTGTAAATTCTGCACAGCTGAAAATCTGGCCCTGATCTATCTTTTTAAAATCCTTTCAGTGGTTTTTGCTTTTAAACTATTTCTTTTTTTTTTTTTTTTTAATGGACAAGATTTATTTTGGAGTGACTTGTTTGGTCATAATCTCCATCTGAGCCTTGAATGACAACACCATATGCTATTTTTCTTTTGGCCATACAGTGTTAATGGCCAGTAAACGTCTTACTTCATGTTTTTGGTTTATTGTTCATAGGGAAGGACTGCTTTACATTGGCTGTGCAACAATGGCTACCTTGATGCTATAAAGTTGCTGCTGGGTTTTGATGCTTTCCCTAATCACATGGAGAACAATGAAGAGAGGTAAAGTTTATTAAACATATTATCTTCTAATTTAGCAAACCTACTTGCCTTTTGTTTGTATGTCACATGTTCAGATATTGTCTGTGAAATATGAGCTTGAACATGTCTAAAAACACCAGTGTAATCTTGGAACTGGAGAGTAGTTAAATTATGCTGCTGAAGACACTGTTTTTCAAATAAGGCCATTCAAACTCTGATCTTAGATTTCTATTCTACTTTTGAGCCTGATCTACAAAGACTTCTGTGTGTGCTTCATTTTATCCTCTGTGACTAGTCTCTCTGAGGCCAATGAGGCTACTTGTAGTGTTTAAAGTTAGACATGTTTGTAAGTCTTTGCAGCGTTGGTGCTTTGCACAGTAACAGTGAATGGAACAGAAATATAGTGAATTAAGGTATATTTACTTAAATTTTATTTGCCCTGTTCAGCTTATTAGAGATAGGAAATGAGTCTTTCCCTTCCACCTCCACTCAAGGTTCTTTTGTTTAGTACAACCTTACTTTATAAACCGAAAATGCACTTTCTGTAATTAGATTCTTTCTTTCTTTCTTCCTTTCTTTCTTGTACTGTGTCTTTAATGGACAATGGAATTGTTTATACAAAGCTAATGAGATGTATATAGTGGGCCCGATCCTGCTCCTGTTAAAGTGAACTGGAGTTTTGCTGTTCAGTTCGGTGAGGGCATGATCTGGTGAAAGGAGAAAAGTAAAATTGTATTTTAAAAATAGTTATTGCAAATTACCTGGCAGTTATCTGTATTCTGATGATCCAAATAAAAAGAAATCCCTCTATAATCACAAGGTGACTAAATTTGCAACTTTTTTCTTTGTCTCTGAGTGATATAAATAATAGTTCTTGATTTAAAACTCTTGGGTTGTGATAAATTAAATTGATCACATGACTGCAGATAGTCAGCACAGATACACGTTTTGGTCCTCTTTTCAAGAAGATAACCTCATAAAAAATTATGGCTCAACATGCCGAATAAATTTTAGATTTTACTAGATTGATTTTAGAATCACTAGATTGATTTAAAATCCCATGTACACTAGTGCAGGGTTTTGGTTTCCATCCCGTCTCCCTTATTTTTTTAAATTACCTTGCTTACCCCATTTTTGTCTTTTGTTCCCCTGCTCTGACCCAGACTTCTCTTCTTCTCCTGCAGAGCAATTTACTGTCATTTTTCTATTGAAAACCATAGTAGACAGCATTAAGCTGCTCCCAGTTGTGTTATTCTAATACTGTCTATGGTAGTTTTCAATTGAAAATTAAAATAAACAGCTGTATTTTAATTACTTTAATATATACTATTAAAAACAGATATTCTACTAGAAAACTGGAGGGTGGCCAGCGTTCTATCTATCTTTAAGAATGCTGCTAATGGTGCTCAGAAAACTTCAAGTTAAGGAGCTTTACTATTCCTATGGGTATTTCATTAGCATCTAGGAAAAACCTCTATTTCTCTCCTGGCCTCACTGTGTTTGTGTGAGGGTGATCCTTGGATCCCACATTCAGATATGCTTATAATAGCATTATCTAATAAATGTACCAGCACCATCTCAATTCCTTTTTCTATGTTTATTTCTCTTGCTATTATAAAAGACAAGAAAAGTAAGTTTTAAAATATGATATTAATATGGAATTACAGCTAAGAACATCAATGCACTAATCTCAAGAAGCTGAAGAGTTAAGGCTGCAACAGTATTACTGTAATTCAGCCACATTACTGTACATGATAAGCCATACATTTAGCAATATAAGCAGTATTTTTGTAAATATGAGTGTCATTCTTGTTATAGGAGCCTTAACTTCTGAATTTCCAGAATGTTGTGTATTTAAATATTTAAATGTTGCATTAGTAGTGATACTATATTTGCATTTGTCAAGTAGTTTGTCATTATCACCCAAACTCTATTGTAACTGGGGATGAATGAACCTTAAAAGTACAGAGCTCTGGTTTGATTTTGGTGTATTGACATTCAAATATACACACTTGCACAGGTTCAGGTATTTTGTGTGGTGCAGCCATTATGGTGGGGAGGCATCCATTTGCTCTTTTTTAATAGTGCTCTTCAAGGGAGGTTTAGCAGCTACCTTATTTTTGCACCACTTGGCTTAAAGAGTTAATATTAATAATTCCAGATTAAAATTTTTAGAACTTTAATATAAATTCAAATCTAACTACCAGTTTTCTAAAACTCAGTCCTAAATACTAGATCTCACTGAGGATAAATTAATAAAACAAATAAGTGTTTCTAGACCAAAACGTTTTTGAAATATGATGATCCTAAAAACTCTTAAGGATACCTTTTTAAAATAACATCAGACTGCCACAAAATACTATTTTCTGTCAAGAGATGGGATATTTTAGGAGCAAAGAAGGTTTTTAGAAAGGTAAGTTGGAGAAGAGAGAGTAAAAATAAGCTTAAGCAAATGTAATCATGGATCCTTCAAGTGCTAGTCGCCATATATTCCACACCTAGGCACAAGTGCATACCATGCTCCTGAGATTTGAGATTTCTAGCATGTGGTGTCCATTGGTCCATGCTTGTGCAGTTGCTCTCCTTATGCTCTGAACTGAGGACATAAGGGGCAGTGTGGACCAACACCTCTCCAGTTCCTCTCTTGCCATGAAGAAGGATTTGAAGCAGAGGGGAAGGAATTGGGGGTAGTGGAATATAGATAAAGACCACACATCTCAGACTCCCCAGTTACAGGTAAGTAACTTCTGTTGACTCCCATGTTTTAGGAACCTAAAAATATGGTTTAATATCTTTTTGTATCTGTTAATTAAAAATATTCAAAACAGCAGGTAAACTTTTAAAATTGATTTTTTCTCAAGTGAGCTCCTTTCAGTAGTATCTGTCCAAGAGTTATTTCAATATTTCGTCTCATTTAATGTTTTATCAGCAACATAGCTTGACATACAAATCTCCATGATCTGTCTTTGCCTTTTATTCCTATTGACATTTCAGTTCAGACATTCTAATCTTCCCATCAAACCATCACCATATGGCAAGTCCGATTGTGCTGTCTGTCTCTTCTTCCTGTCTTTATCTGCATTGCATCCTTGCTGGCTACCATCAAGAAAAGCCTTCATTTTACTACTTCATGCATTGACACTAGCTGTTTAACTTGATTTATTGTATGGGCATTATTTTTTTACGTTGCTGCTAATAGTCAGTTACTAAATATATTTTCCTAGTCTGGGCACTTAATACAAGTGTGGGTTCTATGTACATTTTCCTGCCTTTTACTGTTTTAGTGAATTTGGACTAAAATTTTCAAGAGTGCCTAAGGGTATGTCTACATTGCAGTAAAACACCTGCAGCTGGCCTTGGTCAGCTGACTCAGGCTCTCAGGACTTAGTCTGCCGGGCTATGAGAGGGAGGGTCCCAGGGCCTGGTTTCCAGCCCAAGTGCAAATATCTACACTGCAATTTTATAACCCCATAACCCGAGCCTTGTTAGCTTGAGTCAGCAGATCCAGGCCCGCTCTGGGTATTTTATTGCAGTGTAAACATACCCAAAGTGACTTTGCTTGGGTCCTATTGAAAACTAGTGGCACTTGGGCTCCTAAGTGGCTTTTGAAAATGGGACTTAGGCCCAGTCTGCGCTTACCTTTGCAATTCGGCGGCAGTCAATGGGAGATACGCAAGTGACGTAAATCACTTGCATATCTTCCGTCGACTTTGCAGCATCTCCTCCACGTGCTGTCCACGCTGCGCTGTGTCGAAGGGAACAGTGTTCCCTTCGACACAGCACTACGCCACTTACCAGGGTGTCACTTGCTGGATCGACTGAGCGGGTCTACACAGACTGCTCAGTCGATCCAGAGTGGTCGATCTGACAGCAGCGAATTTGTCGCCATCAGTGTGGACCCAGCCTTAGTCTCCTAAGTTTTCCTTTCAAAAAAATGTATCATTAATGGGCTTGAAAGTGTGGAAATAATACAACTAGCTATAATTGGTCATAGCATTGTCAATCTTTCTGTATCAAAGCTCTGCCAACAAACTTAAACCTGAAAAATGACTGTTATTTCTGTTTTGGCTTCTCTTTGTCAAAGCTGTAAACCTTGTTAATTATGTAATTACAGTATTTACGTGGTATTCTTATCATGTGGATTATTGACTAGCTATCGGGTAAAATGGGACCACCAAACTTATTTTTGTTTATGATCTAAACCAGAATTTGAAACCAAGTTCCCAAAAGTGAAATGCTTGTGCAAATAGCCCAACATGCCACTTAATCTCACATCATGTGCATTTTTTACTTATACATTCAATTTAAGAATACAGTGCATCTCAAATCATCTTTTTAAAGAAACATGTTAAAGTATGGAATCTGTCAGCTCTTCAGAATGTGGAAAAATGGTTCTCTGAAAATGGTATTAAATACTTTCCTTACAGGAGATTTTCTCATTAGTGGAGCTTCCCTTTCATTTTTTTAAGCCAAAAATATACATTGTGACTAGCAGTCTAATCTGTTATAACACTCAAATGTTTTCTTGTTTTAGATACACTCCTCTTGATTATGCTTTGCTAGGAGAACACCATGAGGTGATTCAGTTTATGTTGGAACATGGTGCTCTGTCTATTGCTGCCATACAGGACATTGCTGCCTTCAAAATCCAAGCTGTCTACAAAGGATACAAGGTTAGAAAGGCTTTCCAAGACAGAAAAAATCTTCTAATGAAACATGAACAGCTGAGAAAAGATGCTGCTGCCAAGTAAGTTTGACACATGGAAAGTGCAAAAATGAAGCTATTAAAAATGAAATTCTTGAAGATGATAATAGTTTACAGATGATTTGCTCTTGATGAATTTTTTTTTTACATCTTTTTTTAGAAATAAAGTCTTTCTTCTCTTGAAAGAAAATCTAGTGTTGTATCAAATGTTGTATAGATAGATCACGTTATATAATACCTTTATATTTTGAAGGGTTTTTTAAATAATCACATACCTCTAGAAGCTTTATTATTTCTGCGGTGATGGATAACTCAGAGCCTATGTCATGGAGGATATCATCCTCCCTCCTTCTGAGAATCACTATTCCTATGATGTGTTACCCCACCTTATCTCTGTTTCTCAGAGTTTGCAAAGTGGAGGAACTTCCAGCCAATCAATTTCTAAAGACTTGCCTGTATTAATCCTGTTAGCTGTTTTTTCAGTTCTTCTTCTTTTTAAAATGACAGTGGAGTTACCTGCAGTGTAGTTGTAGCTGTGTCAGGATATGTACACATTGGTGGCAGCAAATTCACTGCCAGCAGATCAAGCTATCGGGATTGATTGAGCAGAGCTGAAGATCTGCTCAATCAATCCAGAAATTGATTCAATTAAACCACGCCCTCAAAAAGCATAACGCTGCGTCAATGGGAATGCATTTCCCGTCAGTGCCATGCAGTGGAGACGATGCACTAAAGGGCAGTTACAAAGTCGATGGGGGTTACACAAGCTATTCTGCATAGCTTGCGTAACTCCCATCGAATGCCGCCAAATTTCCAGGTAAGTGTAGATGAGGCCTCAGTCTCAGGATATATGAGACACAAGGTGAATGAGGTAATGTGGATTCACTTGGTCGTGGATTCTCTGTACCTTGAAGTCTCTAAACCATGATCTGAGGACTTCAGGAACTCAGTCATAGGTTAGGGGTCTATTACAGGAGTGGGTGGTGAGGTTCTCTGGCCTGCATTGTGCAAGAGGTTAGATTAAATTATCATATTGGTCCCTTCTGACCTTAAAGTCTGAGAGTCTATAATACCTATTCTTGGACCAACTTCTGTTGGTAAGAGGGACAAGTTTTTGAGCCACAAAGAGCTCTTCTTCAGACCTCTCTCACCAACAGAAGTTCGTCCAATAAAAGATGTTACCTCATCCACCTTGTCTCTCTAAAGGAGTTACCTAACAGGAGTACAATGAATATAAAGGGTAAGAGGAATGGAGGATATAAACAAATGGAAAGACTGAAAACTAAGAGAAAGTGAGTGAGTGAACCTTAAATAGATTTTTACATGAATAAAAAGAGTTCACCAGTTACAGACCAGCAAATGAAACTTTTAAAATTATCTTCCTGTCAGGGGCAGGCATAAAATGACTGCTGCCATTCCCTAATTTTTAAGTTTAGGCCATCTCTACACTTACAAGATCTCTCCCGTTGTCATAATAAAACCAGCTCAAGGAGTGTTGGTGGGAGAACGTCTCCCACCAACACAGCACTGTGCACATGAGCACTTGCTCTGGCAAAACTTATGTTGCTCAGGGGAATATTTTTTCCATACCCTTGAGCAACAAAAGTTTTGCTGATGTAAATGCTAGTGTAGATATGACCTTAGATTGTTAAAGCCACACTAAATACCAATTCATAACAAATTTGCAAGGCTAAATGAAGTATTCTAATAGCCAAGTAACAAGGTAAATTAAAAGTGAACAAAAGCTGATCAGATAAACAACGCCCATATTTCTTCCAAACATGTGCAGTATATTTGACATCCCCAGCCTATTTAATCTATACAAGATGTTTCTATTTCACCCATCATTGTAGTAACTTTATTACATCTGTATATGACAGTTGTTCTTAGTGGACTTCATAGGGAATTTTGCCCTTCACCCATCCCAGATACTGAGAAGCTCTACTTGTTTATTTTATTCCACTTAACAAATAGATTATTCTTGTAGGGGTCTCTCTAACTTTCTCCAGTAGTTGTTCCATATCCCACTTCCACAGGCTTTGAATCCACAATACAAATGCTATGTATTTTACAATATGGATACATGATTGGTTTTTTTAATAGGGAGTCTCTTACTAGTATTTAAAGAGAGATAATATGGTTTAGATGTTTGAAAACAAACATTGGATAGGTGTGAAATTAACTTCTGGCCAACATTAATCTGTGTCTATTTTATGACGCTTTGCAACCTACTCTAAAATGAAAAAAAGCAGAATTTCACAACTTTCTCATAATTTGTGATCACCTATCACAGTGAAATTCTCAAAACTGCACCAAGTGAAAAGTCAGTTTTCTTTCCAAATTGCTTTAAATGTGATTCTCCTCCCCCTTCCCCCTGATAATTCTAATTTAAAGTTCTCCTTCGAGTGGTTGCTCATATGCATTCCACTTAGGTGTGTGCGCGCCCTCGTGCATGGCTCTCGGAGAACTTTTTCCCTAGCAGCCCCCTGTAGGGGCCGGCTCCAGCGCCACCTGGAGTGGCGCCCTCATGCGACAGTACATAGGGCGCTGCCAGCCCTCCCCTCCTCAGTTCCTTCTTTCCACCCGTGACGGCCGGTTGAGAACAACCCCTGCTCTTCACAGGTTTTTCTTTCCTGTAAAAGTGAGTATTTAGATAGCAGTTCACCCTGAACTGAGTTAGTTTATAGTTAGTTAAGGTTTTTAGTTAGATAGGAGAGCCTTCGGGCTCTAGGCGACCCGGCTATGCCGGGTTCGCCTGGGTTTAAACCCTGTGCTGGCTGCAGGAAGGTTTTTTCCGTCAGCGACCCCCATGACCGTTGCTTAAGGTGCTTGGGGGAACAGCACCATAGAGACCGGTGCCGTATTTGTAAGTCCTTCAAGCCTCGGACTCAAAAAGAAAGGGAAGTGAGGCTGAAGGCTTTTTTGATGGAGTCCGCGTTAAGCCCAGCGTCCGAGCCGTCACAGACCACCTTGGCACCGAGTGTGTCCTCGGTGCGGAGTGCACCCCCGGCACCAGAGGGCCCGGTGCCGAGGAAGAAGAAGTGCCGTCCGCGCTTGCAGCGCTCCCCCGCACCACAGGAGCAGCCGGGGTCGAGCCCGGAGGTGCTGAGGCTCTCCGATGTGCCCCCTGCTCCGGCACCGGCACCAACCAGGGAGGTTCCCCCGACTCCTGGGAGTGGGGGACCCCCTGTACAGGACCCTTCCACGCCAGTGGCGTTTGAGGCGGCTCGAGCCTTGTTGGCCTTGCCCACGCCTCCGGCACTCTCTCGGCTGAGAGAGTCAGGGCCTGTGTCCCAGGGCAAACCCGCGCTGGGTGTCCCCGAAGGGTGGGCGGCCCCGGCACCGGAGGATCGGCCGCCCACCACCCGACACCGGAGAGTTGAGCTCGGAGGCTCCTCTCCTTCTTCGTCCTCGGACGAGGCGTCGCGGCACCGCTCCAGGTCGCAGCACCATTCCCGGCACCGCTCTTCGTCCGCGAGTTCCTACCCAGCACCGAGACGGCGTTCTCGGCACCGCTCCCCAGCTCCAAGGAAGATGCGTCGCAAGTCGTCCCTCTCCCGGTACTGGTCATCGTCTGTGTCGCCCCGCCGGCACCATAGACGACATCGCTCCTCGGGATCATCGCACAGCGAGTCCCAGAGCATCTCTTCCCGGCGTCATCGCTGGCACCGATCTCCTGGCTCGGGATCCCGGACCCGACGCCAGGCGCAGGTACTACCATCGGCACCGCAGCCGGCACCGCGACCGGTATCGGCGTTGCCCTCGGCACCAGTGCCGCCCTTGAGCTGGCCCCAGGGCCCCTGGCAGTGGCCAGTGTGGGGCCCCTGGGCAGCCCAGATGGGGCAGGGAACTACGTCGGCCCCTGCCTCGGTCACCCAGTTACCTCCCCAACAGACACTGTCGGTGCAGGAGGGTGACCGCTCCTCCTCCTCCGAGGAGGAGGACCCTGGGGAGGGCCCCTCTTCTGGACCCCGCCACCCGTCCTATTCTTCATCACCGGACGAGGCGGCCGTCAGGGACGAGGGGGCCCCTCTCATTGACTTCAGGGCTCACCAGGAGCTCCTGAAGTGGGTGGCCTCGAACCTTGGCCTGGAGGTCAAGGTTCTGGAAGAAGAGGTGGACCCCCTCTTCGGGCGTGTGGGGACACAAGGACCGTCTAGGGTAGCCCTCCCCGTCCATGAAAGGGTCCTGCGCCTGGCTAAGGCCGTTTGGCAGACCCCTTCCTCGGTCGCCCCCACGTCTAAGGGCACCGAGAAGAAGTATTACGTGCCAGCCGAGGGGCACGAATACTTGTATGCGCACCCTGCCGCGGGTACTCTGGTTGTGGACGCTGCCAACCAGAAGGACAGGCAGGGGGCTCAGAGCACCTCCCCTAAGAACAAGGGGGGTAGGAGACTAGACCTTTATGGCAGGAAGGTCTACTCCACAGGGGCGCTCCAATTCAGGGTGGCCAATCATCAGGCCCTCCTGGGCAGGTACAACCTGAACTTGTGGGACTCCATGCGAAGGTTCGCGGAGTCCCTGCCCCAGGACCAGGCTGCGGACTTTGCCCGCAGTCCTGGAAGAAGGTTTGACTGTGGCCAGTGCAGCCCTCCAGACTGCCTCGGATGCTGCAGACACAGCCAGTAGGGCGATGGCCTCCGCCGTCGCCATGCGGCGGGCAGTGTGGCTGCAGTCCACGGACCTGTCTCAGGAGGTGCAGCACTCCATCCAAGATCTGCCATTCGATGGAGCCGCCCTCTTCTCGGAGAAGACGGATGAGAAGCTGCACGCCTTGAAGGACTCAAGGGCAACGCTGCGCTCTTTGGGTCTATACATGCCCCAGGCGGCGAGGTTACAAGCCCGCCAGCAGCCGCAGCAGCCGCCACAGCGGCAGCGGCAGCAACCTAGGCCACTGCCTAGGCCTTTCCCGCCCGCGAGGGGTAGGTATAGGAGCAGGGGCTCTGGATGGCGCAACCACACAGCGTCGTCCAATTCCTCGTATAAAGGACCCTCCCAGGGCTCCAAGGGCAAGAGGAACTTTTGACGGTGCGCCCGAGGGTGGCACCGTCTCCTGGTCCCTGGGTTAATCCCCACCCTTCTGGGACAGGCTAAAGCCATACCTCGGCCTGTGGCGGGTGATAACATCGGATCGCTGGGTCCTCAAAACCGTGCGCTGGGGCTACGCCCTTCAGCTTCTGGCCTCCCCTCCCCACTCAACCCCCGCCCCCAGTCCCTCTTCAGGGACCCTTCTCATGAGCAATTACTCCTTCAGGAGGTTCACTCCCTCCTACTCAAAGGAGCCATAGAAGCGGTTCCGCTGCTCGAGGTGGGGAAGGGGTTCTACTCGAGGTACTTCCTCGTCCCCAAAGCCAAGGGGGGCCTCAGGCCTATACTGGACCTGCGCAGGTTAAACAGGTTCATAAGGAAGCTAAAGTTTCGCATGGTGTCCCTAGCGTCCATCATTCCCGTTCTGAACCCAGGGGACTGGTTCGCTGCCCTCGACTTGAAGGATGCGTACTTCCACGTTTCCATCCTTCCCGCCCACAGGTGGTACCTAAGATTTATGGTAGCTGGTGCCCACTACCAATTTACGGCCTTGTCCTTTGGCCTGTCTTCCTCCCCCAGAGTGTTCACCAAGTGTATGGCAGTGGTAGCGGCCTTCCTGAGGCGCAGGGGGGTCCAGATATTTCTTTACCTGGACAACTGGCTGATAAGGGGCAGGACCAAGTCGCAGGTGCGCGAGGCAGTCTCCCTCGTCCAGTCCACTTGCCATGCTCTGGGGCTGCTCATCAACGAGCAGAAGTCAACGCTGTCGCCATTGCAGTGCATAGAGTTTATAGGGGCATCCCTAGACTCGGTGCCGGCCAAAGCCTCTCTCCCACGCTCGAGGTTCGAGGCCATGGCAGCGATTATATTTCAGCTCCAGAGGTGTCCCATGACAACAGCCAGGCAGTGCCTGCAGCTGTTAGGCCACATGGCCTCATGCACCTATGTGGTGAGGTTGGCCCGCCTCAGGCTCAGGCCCCTCCAAGGTTGGCTGGCCAAGGTATACGTGCCCAGCAGGCACGCCCTGAACAAGGAGGTTGCGGTGCCCCCCTCGGTGTTGGGGTCACTGAACTGGTGGTTGGACCCCGGGACAGTGTTGGAAGGGGTTCCCTTCAAGGTTCCCGCCCCCTCGGTCACTCTGATCACGGACGCATCGGACCTGGGGTGGGGAGCTCATATTACCGGTGGTCTGACCACGCAGGGACGCTGGTCCCAGGGAGAGACTGCCCTCCACATCAATGTCAAGGAACTGAGGGCAGTCAGGCTGGCATGCAGAGTGTTTCGCCACACTTTATTGGGGAAAATGGTACAGGTGCTGACGGACAATACCGCTGCGATGTTTTATATCAACAAGCAGGGGGGAGTGCGCTTCTCGGCTCTGTGCGAGGAGGCGCTTCATCTTTGGGACTTGGTGGTGAGGTACGATTTCTGTTTAACCGCCTCTCACCTCCCGGGGGTCAGGAACGTTGAGGCAGACCGCCTCAGCAGGTTGTTTCTACCCCAACACGACTGGTCATTGCATCTGGAGGTAGCGGCCAGGATTTTCCACGAGTGGGGTGTTCCCCGACTGGACCTGTTCGCGTCAGCCTGGAATACAAAATGCCCGAGGTTTTGCTCGCTCAGGGGTCGCGAGCCGGGCTCCCTTTCCGACGCGTTCCTTATCGAATGGACGGGGACCCTCATGTACGCGTTTCCCCCCTTCCCGCTCTTGCCCGGAGTCCTCTTGAAAATCAAGAGGGACAGAGCGGATGTAATCCTGATCGCCCCAGCGTGGCCGAGGCAGTACTGGTACTGCCTACTTCAGGATCTGTCGGTCGCTCCCCCGATCGAGCTCCCGAGGAGACCAGACTTGCTCTCCCAGGACCACGGTTGCCTGCTGCATCCCAGCCTGGGCTCCCTGCACCTGACGGCCTGGAGGCTCTCTGGCAGACGGAGGAGGAGAGAACCTGCTCGGAGCAGGTCCAACGCATGCTGCTGGGAAGCAGGAGGCCCTCCACACAGATCGCCTACATGGCCAAGTGGAGGAGATTCACCTGCTGGGCGTAGTCGCGGGGTGTAACCCCCGGTACGTCCCCCGTGCAGGCCGTCCTAGACTACCTGCTGCAGCTTAGGCTACAGGGGTTAGCGCTAGCCTCCCTCAGGGTGCACCTAGCGGCCATCTCGGCTTTCCACCAGCCGATGGAGGGGCGGTCCCTGTTCTCCCACCCCATGTCGGTGAGGTTCCTCAGGGGGATCGAGAGGCTCTACCCGCAGGTCCGTGACCCGGTGCCTCCCTGGGATCTGAACCTGGTCCTTGATAGACTGACGGGGCCCCCCTTTGAGCCGTTGGCCACTTGCCCCCTGCTGATCCTGTCCTGGAAGGTGGCCTTTCTCGTGGCCATTACCTCGGCTAGGAGGGTCTCTGAGCTAAGAGCCTTGACCTCGGAGCCCCCCTATACC
The DNA here is from genome assembly GCA_007922155.1 of Mesoclemmys tuberculata. NCBI lineage: Eukaryota > Metazoa > Chordata > Testudines > Chelidae > Mesoclemmys > Mesoclemmys tuberculata. Next base: position 101,953,585 of record ML675603.1, on the reverse strand, counting down.
GTGTTCTTCCAGGATAAGGTACAGCTGAGGCCTCACCCAGCGTTCCTGCCTAAGGTAGTCTCTCGGTTCCATTGTAACCAAGATATTTTCCTCCCCGTGTTTTTCCCTAAATCGCATGGGTCCGAGGACGAGAGGAGACTACACACCCTCGATGTGAGGAGGGCGCTGGCATTCTACCTGGACAAGACAAGGCCATTCCGAAAGACCACGCAGCTCTTCGTCGCGGTGGCAGAGGATGAGGGGTTCCCCGGTCTCCACCCAGTGCATCGCCAAGTGGATCACCGCCTGCATCCAGCTCTGCTACGAGCGTGCAGGCATCCAGCTTCCCGGAGTGGTGACGGCGCACTCGACGAGGGCCCAGGCCGCATCGACGGCTTTCCTGGAAAGGGTCCCCCGGATGACATCTACAGGGCTGCCACCTGGTCTTCGGTGCACACCTTTGCCGCACACTATGCTGTTGTCCAGAAGTCCAGGGACAACGCGCGAGTGGGCAGAGCCGTGCTGAGGGCAGCTCGCCGTTGACTCCTACCTGCCTCCAGGTAAGGCTCGTTAATCACCTAAGTGGAATGCATATGAGCAATCACTCGAAGGAGAAAACATAGTTACTTACCAGTAACTGTTGTTCTTCGAGATGTGTTGCTCATATCCATTCCACACCCACCCTCCGTCCCCGCTGTCGGAGTCAGCAGAAAGAAGGGACTGAGGAGGGGAGGGGCCGGCAGCTCCCTATGTACCGCTGCATGAGGGTGGCACTCCAGGGGGCACTGGAGCCGGCCCCTACAGGGGGCTGCTAGGGAAAAAGTTCTCCGAGAGCCGTGCACGAGGGCGCGCACACACCTAAGTGGAATGGATATGAGCAACACATCTCGAAGAACAACAGTTACTGGTAAGTAACTATGTTTTACAGGCTTTCCAGGAACTAGACAAAATATTGCAGAGTACAAAGTTGTTAATTAAGCATCAGTAAATGTTTAACAGATATTCTTACAGTGAAGATAGAAAGGTGTCTAAGATATTTCCACAGGGGCATGAAAGGAATTTATGCTTTAGTTAGTCTGACATCAGATGGAGGAAGATATTAGTTATTACATGAAGAAAATAAACGGAAGATATTTAGAAGATCACAGCTTGATTACCGATAGCTAACTTTGCCTTAGCTAACTTTGTTTTAGAAAAGGAAGGTTGTATTTCACCAACTAGTTGAATTTTTTAAGGATTTAACAGCCAAGAATGGCAAAAATGGTAGGTTTCAAAGTACACTGTACAAAGATTTTCTACACACTATTTTTTAAATTAGAGAACTAGTTTAAAATTGACAGATTAGAAAGCGTATAGACTAATTAATGTATATAATTAAAGTAATTATACATACAACATAATGTATATGAGTGACATAAATGACATAGTGCCAGCATTGTGGTGAGACTATATACTTGGAATATAGCTTTTCAGTGAACAAGTGAATTTAATCAAAATGCTTCAGCTACTTGTTCTATCAAGCAACCAAAACTGAGTTTATAACTCTTTGTAGTTTGAAGTTCCACAGTATTCAAGAGGGACAAATCAAGTTCTAATCCACTCCTGATTATGTTAACACTTACATAAAATGTGTGTGTTTTCCATTTGTCCCAGCATTAAAATATTGCCAATAACCCAGCTAGAAAAGACAAACATTCAGATACTTCACATCCTATTTGATGGACTTTGCTTAATTAAGTTACTCAACTCTGGTATTTCAACACTCTCAGAAGAAATCTTTTAAATCTCTTTTATTATAAACAACCCACAGAAGAATCTTTTCAATTGTAATATCCTGTTGTACAGAGAAATATTATTTATTAGAGCAGCACCTAGAGACCCCAGTCAGGACCAGGGCCCCATTTCCTAGACACTGTACAAACATATTTGAAGATGTTGTTCCTATCTCAAAGCATTTCCACAAAACATTCACGTATTTTCCCATCTTTCATTTCTCCGTGACAAATAAATCCTGGAAGAAAAAGGCATCTCAAAACTTTGAACCCTTCCACAGCCACACCTCAATTCACACACCACCTCAAGTAACCAGCCACAACCAAAACCAAATATAATAGTAATGCTACAAAGAACCCCTCAGTCTCTAATAGACCAGAAGTGTTGTCAGCAACAAAGACAAAAAAGCTGAGATTTTCAAAGCCAGTCAGGCCATTTGGATGCCTTATTTTCATTAATTGTAATGGGAATTGTATAGCTGAAAGCGGCTCTGAAAATCTCAACCAAAAAGTTTTCACAGAAGCTTTTTCAACATGTTTAACCCTAGTGGACTGTTTGTAGTGGGGTTCCTCAGATCTCAGCAAGAACTTAAAAGAACCATTCTCAGACCTGCATCAGACATGGAGAGTGGGGATATTGTCTCTTGAAACTTCCTATCCGTGTCTGAAAACTTTCACTTTATTCTCTGCTGAATATGTCTGGTGAAGAAGTCTGGTATGGAAACCCAGTAGTAGAGCCCTGCAAATATCTGCTGGACCATTTTTGCGGATCGCGTTTGGATGTGGTTCCAAATTTTATATGTAGAGCCTTGCAAATCTGCGGATATTTGTGGACCATTTTTGCAGATCAGATACAAATTTTGTATCTCCAGAAGGTTTTTAACATTAGCTCATATATTGCTGCATGACTTGTGTGCTATTACTTCTGTAGAAAAGTCACCTGAATTAACATGGAGTGTTTAACGAGGGGGCATGGCCACTCTTGGAGATGGACAGGGAGGGACGGTCTGACCCCTGCTGGGCAGAACTGAAAAAACGCTGCCTGCCTTAGTGGAAGTAGAGGGGCGGGACAGGAAGTATAAAAGCTGAGCCAGCTAGCTCTGTTTGGAGAGAGCTGCCAGAGGAGAAGGATGTCTCTCCACTGGTGCTGCCACCCCAGCTGGATGACAGCCCTTCTGGGAAACTGCCCACTGTCTGCGCCCCAGAAGAGCTACCGGAGTGGTCTGCCTGTGACCCATAGGAGCTGCCTGCAGGAACGACCTAGAGGAGCTACCGACTGCCTCTGACACTGAGGGTCTGTGGGCGCTACCCTGAGGAGACTGAAGGCATGGGGAAAGGAAGTAGCCCAGGGGATCCAGACAGCCGTCCGGTTGTGTGGTGTTCTGCAGCCACATCAGCGAGTTCGGCCTGGAGCCCCATTGACCCAGGGACAGAGCACTTTGCCACTGATAGGGACCTGGGCTGGGGCACAGTGGAGTCAGGTGGGCTTGCATCCCTCTCCCGCTTTTTGCACCACCCCTGGAGTGGTCACCTCATCTCGGCCTGTGAAGCCTCAGAGGCCCTAACCTATTTGCCTGACTCACCAAGTCTGAAGGGCCAGGGCTGTAGCTTGCTTGTTTGCCCGGCTGAGCTATAGACTGCTTATTTGCGCAGTCCGGGGCCATAGACTGTTTACCCTACCTGAAGGTCCAGAGCTATAGACTGCTGATTCGCTTTGCCTAGGGCCAGAGGCTGCGCAGAGACCTGTAACCGGCAGAAGGGGCCAGGACTTTGCCCCAAATGCTAATTCCCCATTTGCAGTCTGAATCCACAGGAGCGAGGGGGCATGGCCACCCTCCCAGACAGATCGGGAGGGACAGCCTGACAGCCTACACGCATTCATTACTGGGTCTTGTAATCTCTGTCTTATCTCCATATGATAGATTATGAAAGTTGTCATCTGCTTTATTGTATGTACATTAGTTGTGTGGCTCCTAGCAATTGGGTAACGTGGCCTTTGGCCAAAATTCAATCTCTGCTGTTTTGTTGATTATTAATAATTTATGGCCAATAAAGACCAATAATAATGGTCAGATAACTAAACTCCTAGGATGAAATCCTGGCCCTATTAAAACCAGTGACAAAATTCTCACTATCTTTATTGGGACCAGGATTTCATACTCAGGGTGTGTCAGGATAGGAGGGGAGCCAGCTGGGGCAGGGGCAGGGGCAGGGGCAAGAGCAGGAATGTGGTGGCTGTGGGAGTCTGTCAGAACTTCTAGACATCTGGGAATTTTCTCAGCAAAGTAGCAATTCTCAGCAAGGTAGCAACAGTGAGCTGGAGTGGCTGCTTTCCTTAGGAGCCTGTATAAGGTACCTCAAGGTCACCTGGTTAGTCCCTTGCTTGGTTGATTAGCTTGGCCCAGTCACAGGCTTCGCAGGTAATTAATTATCTCAGATGACTTGCCAGTTCAGGCTTAGGGATGACTCATCACAGGGTATAGTTTGCAGCCTTTCTACATATGGAACACTTACTGAAGTCCACCATACATAGAGCAGCTTTCTCTGATGAAAATACTTTGAATATCTAATAGATTCCTCTTTAACATGAAACACTGTGCTTTTTTCTATGTGACTTAGATCTGATTTGATCAAAAGAAGTTATTTTCCTACTTGTGATGACCCTAGTGTTTTGAAAAATATGTGATACTTTTATCTACAAAATGTCATAAGACATCATTCCTTCATTATATTCTGAGTGTTTCTGTTATTTTCCTATATGTGTTTTTAATGTACATTATAAAATTGATTATACTGTTTCTGATTGGTTGAAAAGAGTGGAAATACAGTCTGTGTGTCAAGTAGGGTGAAAATATTTATTTAAATATTTAAAGTGAATTGAACTACAATTGTAGCATATAGGCATATCAAGTTGCCACATATAACAAATTCTATCTAATTATAATTTTATGATCTGTCATAAACTGAAGGGGACATTATGTTGTCACCATTCTGTGTATCCATCTGTGCATTCTACAGTTAAACTTCTCCTAGCTATGTACAGCCAGCTAATAACCCTTCTGATCTGATAAACCTGTTCTCCAAATAAATGTAGACAGCATATGGAGATCCAGAGTGGTGGTGAACTGTTTCTTAGATTTAAAAAAAAAAAAAGATGATTTCAACTTCTGTATTTAAAAGTCTCTTCCCAAATGTTAATTGATTTTTCCTAGTTACATATAAATCATTCCACAAATTGAGTTAGTTTGTTTAAGAAAAATTGGATACTTCACCTAAAAATGATACGGATAGATAATGATGGTTAAGTTAAAACTGATAGGAAGTGTTTTACTCAAAGTATAGGCAATTTGTAATAAAGAATTCACTGTTACAAGAAATGAAGACAAATACATAGATGATATTTAAAAAGTGCTAAAAATTTTATAACAGCTAATAATATCTGTAGATATACTAATTGGTTGAGTGCATAAGCATATCATTTATATAAACCTATTTCATGTTGGTTAAACAAAGATATTTTATACCATATAGAAAACTGCACAGATGATTAGGCAGTGAGATGATGGGAGAAGGCCTGGTCTTGGCCACTGGATTTTGAGATGTAGCACTGTCATTGTCACAGGGATGGTAACAAATGATTCCCCCACACACACACACACACCCCCTGCTCATGCTTTGTATATGGCAAAGTTAAAAAATCATGCTGCATATAGAATCATTTGCTCTGATCATACACGTTAATTGAAAGAGTCTTAACTGGATATACTGTCTGGTTAATACCTGCTATTTGGGGGCTTTTGTTTAATCTTACGATTTTTTTACTAGTCAGTTGAAAACTAGTGAATTTATTAGGGTAAGTTCCAGAGACCTTTTTGAAGAATTGATTGCTGTCCACAGTGATCAAATGAGGCTGGCTCCTGGCAACTAAGCAAACCCATTATTTTTTCTTGTCTTCTAGAATCTGTTTTCATTTAAAACAATGTATGTTTTTAACTCTTAAGTTTGCACAGAAATTACTCAAAATATGAACCAATTCAGTGATGTCTGCTTGTGTCTTCAGACAGCCAGATGCAGACAACAAAAATTGAAGAAATCAGAGGTGTTACAAGCAACTGAAGATCACAATGAAATCTATGGCTTTGTAATTCCAAAATAACAAACTTAGTTATTGAAAAGGACAAGAATCTGATAAAAGTTCAGATTTGTAGAATATGAATGAATGAAAAAAAGGATTCTAACAATGAATCTGTAGATTATGGTAGTCTTGAACCAGGACAAAGGAATAAAAGGTAATGGGAAGACTAGATATGGCAGTATCTCTTATGTTCTGTGGCAAGTGACATAGCAAGTCTGAAAGTATATAGCAAGGAAACCAAGTAGTTGAGGCACTCTGCAATGTCAATTAATGAGGGAAATACAGAAATTTTAAATCAGAATTATTTTTCAGATTGTGTTATGCAGCCAAGTGTCAGGAAGTCCAAAGAAGAAATGAGCTGTCGGCAGGTTCTTTTCCACTTATACAGCAACCATTTCCCAAGCTATTTACACAATCTGTTGTACTGTTATTAGCCAAGGGAAAGGAGCATGAGTATCTGAGGACAGCCAATGTTAAACCTCCTTTTACAGAGGAAATACCATCTCAAGCATGGAAAGACCCTAAAATAGAAGAGGCTATATAACTAAGAAACTCCAGCTTATAGTGAGGAGAAGCAGGACAAGATGAAAAGCAAAATTAATTCTGACAGTTCAGTTGTTTTGGTTTTCTTCTGAGCCACTGAAGCTTAGAATGGGGATAACGACAACAGTCAGATGAGTGTGTCCCATGTTCTTCCTCTGCTTTGCACCACTTCACTATAGTGGGAATGTTTGAAACATAAAAGAGAAACTGTAGTCATCTGCACTAGCAGCCTCAACCAGCAGTTTCCACATAGGGCTTAACCTGCTTCCACTGAAGCTAAAGGAAATTTTGCCACTGCCCTAAATGGCAGCAAGATGGAAACTTCTGGAAAGAATCAATTCTTAAAAAGTAAAAATTCCAAATCACCCACATGCAAAAACTTATGGAATACATAAACTGTGGAGATATTTGCTCTTATGTTTTCCTTTATCAGTTATCCAGATAACTTTGCAAATTCAAAGCTGCAGCTGACCCATATTGATATTTCTTCTTGGAAGTCCCTCCAGTGCAAAGCTATTTGGCAACTTCATGAGGCTTCCTTCACAAAAATGTTGTGTGTTCTTTATGAATACCAATGGGATAGACTGTTCACATCACTACAGATATGTGTACCTGTGGCCAGTTACCTCCTGTCCCGGAATACTGAGATGTAGTCTAGTATGTCAGCTCTCTGTCTTTTTCTGTTCTAAAACAGGTATTAGCAAAAATATTTGGGATTGAAGAAAATGAAGACTTTAAACAGTATATTGCTTATTGCAATTTATTAACTCTTCCTTGAAAATAAAGGTAGCTACAGGATTGATCCACCCACACCAACTCAATGTGTGCTGAAACCTGGTGGGCCGAGAAACAAGTAGGACTAGCCTCAGCCAACGGACCACCTGTGGGACCCCTGATTGGGTCCACCAATTGGTCCAACCACACTATTTATTCCAGAGGCACAGGAAATTTGTCTGAGCAACAAGCTGATTTCCTGTTGCGCTGCACTGGATCCTTCTTGTGCGTGCCTCCTGCACCCAATCTTCCTCCTGATTCTTGTTCCACTCCTGGCTCTTGCTTTCACCCCAGCCTTCACTCCTGTTCCCACTGTGCTTTTGCTCCATGCTTGATCCTGGCCTGTCCTCCAGTTTCAGCCCTTAAACCTCATCTTCACTCATCAGACCCCAGCCTCCAACTTCTGATCCTAACACTGGCTTGACCTTGGCTCTGGCATTTGGTATCTGACCTTGGCTGTGACCCTCAGCCTTGATTCCTGGTTCTGACTGTGGCTTGACTGCTGGATTTGGTAATTGGAGTTGACTCTGGCGCTGACCTTTGGTTTTGTTCCCCAATCTGGATGGCTGTTCTTCCCACTAGACCTAACTCCTGCTCTGATAACTAGGTCAGGCTGCCTACATCTTGGTACATAAAACAGCTTTCCTAGCTAAAGTCTGTCATTTCACCAAGGTTATGACTACCCTGCCAAAAAAAAAAGGGAAAAAGGTAGGTTCTTAACTAGGGTAAACTAAACTGTATTCGCTAATTTCAGTTAAAATAGCAAGGAAGAGACAGCAATTCAGCTTTTAACTTAGGTTAGCAGTTCATGTTAAAACTTATACGGCAGCCTTGGGATGAACCTGAGCTGCTTACCTGGGTTAAAAGCAAAGTTGCTGTGTCTTTACTGCTATTTTAACCCAAGTTGGCCAATATCAGTTAGGTAACATGAGTTATGAATTATACACCTCCTTTTGCAGTGTTGATGTACCCTAAGGGTATGTCTACACTGTAATTAGGCACCATTATGTGGCCCATGCATGCCAGCTGATTCAGGCTCATGGGGCTTGAGCTGCAGGGCTGTTTAATTGAGGAGCACATAGACTCATAGACTCATAGGTCAGAAGGGACCAATATGATCATCTAGTCTGACCTCCTGCACAAGGCAGGCCACAAAACCCTACCCATACACATTTATAACAACCCCGAACCCATGACTGAGTTATTGAAATCCTCAAAAGTGAGATTTGAAGACCTCAAGCTGCAGGGAATCCATCAGCAAGCGACCCATGCCCCACGCTGTAGAGGAAGGCAAAAAACCTCATGTTTAGGCTGAGGCTAAAGCCCGAGTGCTGAGACCCTCCCACTTCGCAGGACCCTTGAGTCCAGGTACCAGCCCAAGCCTGAACGTCCAAATGCCATTGTGTTCTGGCTAGCCAAATTTGGTAAAAAAGCATTCCTGATGCAGTTAGTGTGTCTAAGAGCAATGAGGGATCCTAGAAGACCCTGAGGCTTTGTACCAAGTTTTCAGCATCAGTTATTAGACATTTTTAGTTGAGGGTGAAGTCTGTGTTGTAAAGTTTCTCAGAAATTTCCCCCTTCTTTTTAGCACTTTCATTCTTGAATTTCTGAAACTCTATCTGAGCCAGCTACTCTTCATCCAGTCATTTATTTCTTAGTCATTGAGACATGTAGGTAATGGCAGAAGAAAAAGAGACATAGAGACAAGTGTTGCTAGCAAACTGTTGGCACTAGAGTCCATGGCGTTTTGCTACCACTGAATCATTTTGTGTGCGATGAAGAGGATAGGGATAATACAGACTCATACAGGCATTCATGCATTAGCACCCTGTGAGCTGTCTGGTGGAAATGAATAGATCCAGTAGTGCTGTTTCAGCCACTCCTGCCAGTTCCTTTTATGTAGCCCAGCAGCCCTTCATGATCAAGAATGACGAATGCTGCTGAGACTCAAGGAGTATGAAAATGGAATTGTGATACCTGTGCATCGCTATCATTAATCCATCCATCATGCCCAGGAGGGCTGCCTCTATGCTGTGTTTTTTTCCTGAAGCCTGACTGAGAGGCGTCTAAGGTGTTGGAGGAAGTTAGGTGCTTGTGTCCATCGCTTAAGTCTCAGTGACATTACAAAGGCATGGGGTGGGGCTGGTTCTTGGTTCCTTACGCTGTTGTGATCCATGTATTTGACGTACTGAACATTTCAAAACTCTCTTGGCATTCTTTGTGCTCAGACCAGGTGGGTAAAGGAATTTCAGTGGCTCTCATGCATAATTCCTTCCTCAGATTATCTTCATGAATGCAACATGACATCTCTTTCCTCATGCTGCACAGAATCATTTTAAATACATTACCAGCAAACATTAATTCATTTTGAACAGAGCAGTAATGATGAACTAGTGGTGAGACACCTCTCTGTCTCTGGACAGATGTTAACTATAATCCTTTTGGGGATCTTCATGTGTTTCTTGTATCAATTCCTGAATGTTATCAGTAGAGACTGGTATGTTTGCAGTCTGCATGAGCACTTTCAATTCTATATCATAGTCCATCCTACTGTCAGCTTCAGTTAAATGTACCCAAATAGTGCATCTTACCAAGCACCTGAATTAGGATAAACTGAAACCTCAGAATTTCCTTAGAAAAAACGGTGACTAGCCTTCTGTAACTGTTCTTCTTTGAGATGTTTCTCATGTCCATTCCCATGTAGGTGTGTGCTAACCCCAAGCAGCACCCCTGAAAAGTTCTTCCATCTATGGTAACTGTTAGGTCAGCTCTAGTGCCCCTTGGAGTTGCATCCTGAGAGCGCCAGTAGATAGGGCCATGCTGCCCCCTCAGTTCTCTCTTGCCAGTTAACTCTGACACGGGGTAGGTCGGGGGGTTTGGAATGGACATGAGCAACACATCTCAAAGAACAACAGTTCTAGAAGGTTAGTAACTGCTTTGAATTCTTTGAGTGTTTGCTCATGGCCATTGCAATGTAGGAGACTCCCAAGCAGATGGAGGAGGAGGATTTGGAGTTCATTGGTAACCACTGACCTGCTAAATCCAACAATGTCGATGGCATAGTGAGTTGCAAAAGTGTGGACCGAAGACCACATTGCCGCTCTACAGGTGCCTTGGATGGGAACCTGTGCCATGGATGTAGCTGAAGACACTTGCACCCTTGTGGAATGTCAGAGTGGCCAGAACAGAGACTTTGCCAAGTCATAGAATAGGTGGACACAAGAAGTGATCTATCATGAGATTCTCTGGGCTGAGACTAGAAGCCTTTTCATCCTGTCTGCCATTGCTTTGAAAAGCTGGGTAGTTTTCCGAAACGATTTAGTCCTTCCTATGTAGAAGGCAAGTGCCCGTCTGACATCTAGAGAATTAAGTCTCCATTCCTCCCCATTGGCATGCACCTTCAGGTTGAAGACTGAGAGAAATATGTCCAGTTGGACATTGTCCTTAAAGAAGACCATGTATGAATGTTCTGAAGTAAAGACCCTAATCTCTGAGACCCTTCTAGCTGAGGTGATGGCCTCCAGGAAGACCACCTTACAGGACAAGTAGAACAAAGAACATATTGCCAGGGGCTCAAATGGGTGCTCTTTGGGCCTTGACAATACCAGGTTGAGGTCCCAGGGTGGGATAGGTTGTCTCACCTGTGGGTACAGTCTGCCCAGCCCCTTGAGAAAATGACTACAGATTGAGTTTGCAGAGAGAGACTGGCCATTCACCCATGGGTGAAAAGCCAAAATCACAGCCAGGTACACTGTAATTGATGACACTGATGGTTCTTGATTTTCAGGTATAGTAAGTAGTCCAGAATACATGGTACTGATGATCGTGTGGGCAAGACACCTTTCTGCACCGACCAGATCGAGAACCTTTTCTACTATGCCAGGTACATGGTCTGAGTGGACTGCTTTCTGCTTCCCTCAAAAAACAACTTGAACCAGATCAGAGCACACTAGCTCCAAGGGGTTCAGCCATGGAGCTTCCAGGCCATGAGGTGAAAGGACTCAAGGTTCAGGTGATGCAAGCGTTCGAGGTTACTCAGACTTGACAGCTGCCAGAATAGTACTGTTGACTCTAGGAAGGGATCTGTCAAGACTGGTACAGCTGGTCTCTGCCAGTTTCCTTTCGATAGCACCTGTGGCCTCAGTGCCATGGCCAGTCTTGCCTCTGGTTACTGTTCACACCTTATGGGGATGGTGGTACAAGGAGTAACAGTAGCTCCCTCGCTGCCTCAGATGCCTCTGGTATTGATGGTAGTGCCAAGGCTGTACTCTGATGGTTCTCCCTTGGTGGAGAGGCCAACAGTACCAGACTTGATGGATCCCTTCCCAGAGCTGACAGTATTATGCTGGCAGCTGTTGAGTCTGAGTGGCCTAGCACAGGTCACACTCTGCCAGCTTCCCTGTGGCCGGCAAAGGGATAACCCCAGTAAGCAGGGTTTGAATCTGTTAACTATTAAACTAAAACTAAATTGTAATTCTAACTACTATAATTAACTATATACAGGAAAGGAAGACCAAAGTCCACTGAGAGGAGTGCTTGTGTGAATGCAAGGATGAGCAGAAAGTTCCAGCAACCGTCATGGACGGTAAGAAGGAACTGAGGGGGTGGCAGGGCCCTATATACCCGCGTAGTGCTTACCACACAAGTAGTACCATTGGCTTCGTTCAGACTACTTATTTGCATAAGGGCAGGATGATTAAAAAGGAAAACAAAGCCTTCTGAGGGCATGTAATAACGTTTCTTAGCACCCTTAGAAGTCGGGGGAACTGAAGCCGGCGTTTGCCACAGGTTCTTTGCCAACTTCAGAACCCATTCATGGATGGGTAGGTCAACCCTGGAAAGCTCTGCCGAACCAAATACACCAAAGAAGGGGTTTTCCTCCTCCAATAACTCCTTGAGCTCTAAGTTTAGATTGCTCACCACCCTCTTAAGGAGTTCTTGATGCGCCTTAAAATCTGGAAGGGGCGTTCTAAGGTCCCTGGCGGCTGCATCGTCAGGGGAGGATGAGGAGGATTGAGGAGGTGGCCCTGCAGAGGGACCTTTCCCAGGGTCCGACTCCTAGACGCTGATGGCTGGGCCCCCAAAGATTGTACTGAGAGAATACCCCGGGTCATCTGGGTCCCCCATGGTCCACAATAGGGCCATTTCCAAGGGCCCTGGGTCCATGCCTGTGCTGACACTGGTACAGGCTAGGGAGCCCCTTGAAGGTGGGATCCCATCTCAACAGAACAGCAGCGATGTTGTCTGTGGTGCCGGCTGCCACACTCTGAAGACGCGCTACCAGACAGTGATCTCCGGTGCCAGTGTCTACAATCCCAATGTGGGGAGAAGACAGAAGAGCTGGAGCTAGATCTGCGCCTCGGATTTTCTGCACCACTTGCCCTTCGGAGAGGTAGAGCAATGCCGAACATGTTGTCGCCACTCCGAAGAGCGCGAGCGTCAATACGGTGCTGTTGGGGTCTGCTGTCGACCAACTCCAGCGATCAAGACCTGGATCTGTCCCGTGCCAGGGACTACTCCCAGCTCTGAGCTCACACTGGCACCGCGATCTGCACCAAAGTATGGGCTGGGGATAAGACTAGTGTCAGGCTCTGGTCTCCAGCACCGGAATCCGCACCGGGCTCCATGCTCAGGATCGAAACCAGTGCCATAGTCTGGTCTCTGCTACCAGGATCCGCGCCAGGCTCTGTGCCGGGGATTGAGACTGGCGTCTGTTGGGCACTGGAATCCGCACCTGGCTATGAGTCTGAGATCGGTGCTGTTCTGGAGCTGAGGTCCACACCGAGCTTGGTGCCGGCCAAGTTGAGCGTCGACTTTCCCGTGAGGCAGAGCTGGAGAGATGTCGCTTCTGCCACCTGCCTCTCGACCAGTGTTGGTGCCGCAGTGTCAAGGAGGGAGAGGACTCGGCATCTGAGGTAGAAGGGGAGCCGACACTCCTCACCCTTCCTGACCATCTGGGAGGAGACCTGGACATCTGCCTTGACCACCCACCAGGGCTGCCCAACGTGGGTTTACCCCGAGACACCGGTCCCGGTACCCTCCGCCGCGGGGGGGGGGACGGAGGCGTAGGCATGCCCATGAGGGCCTGTGCTGCCGCAAAAGCCTCCGGACGGTCCTTGCAATGGCACTTTCCTACCCCCAGGGGTTGGGGAAGGCCCCTTGCGTGGAGATCCTGGTGCTGGAGTACTCTCCACGACACTTGGCCTGGGCATCTCCTGGCTGGTTACTGGTTTCGAGTCTTTGGCAGTAACCGGCTTCTTTGTTTTCTCCGGTATCAGAGGTTCACGTGTCTCCGGTGCTGGTGGGGCGCTCCACACCGAGGAGACACTCGGTGTCACAGGTGAACAAGATGGCTTGGAGTCCGGCCGGAGCACCGAGTCCATCAAAATGGTCAGCAAACGAGCATCCCGTTCTTTTTGTGTCCGCGGCTTAAAAGATCTACAGATCTTACATTTATCCTTCCAGAGTTGCTCTCCCAGACAGCGAAGGCAGCACTCATGAGGGTCACTCACAGGGAAGGGTTTACCACACACAGCACAGGACTTGAATCCGGGAGAACCTGGCATGGTTCTCGAAGGAGTAGCCCTTAGGCCTTCTAACTAAACTAAACTAACTTAACAATAACTATATAGACTGTGCTATACAGAGAACAGGGGAATGCAGCTTGCAGTGCAAGGAGCAGTAGCAGTTCCAGTCACCGTCATGGGTGGAAAGAAGAAACTGAGGGCTGCGGGGTTGGAGGCGCCCTGTGTACCATGGCATGAGTGCGGTACTCCAGGGGGCGCCTGCACTGACCCTATAGTATCTGCTAAGGGGAAAAAAGTTCTGGAAGCCGGTGCACTGTGGCGTGCACACACCTATATGGGAATGGATATGAGCAATCACTCAAAGACAGAAGTACAGACACTGATGCAGAAGGGACAAAGGGCAGGTCATGGAAAACAGGTCTGTATCACATCTTGAAGAACAAGTTACAGATAGGTAACGCTTTTTTTTCTTCTTTGAGTACATGCAGCTGTGTATTCCATGTGGCTGACTTACAAGTTGTACTTGCAGGAGGTGGGGCTCAGAGTCTATTTAAAGAAGGACTGCAGGACTGCCTTCCCGAAGTTTGCATCTGATTTGGACACAGCCGTAATGGCATACTGGTTTGCAAAAGTATGCACATGTTCAATAGAGGAATGTCATTTAGAAATGCTGTTGACATCACCTGAGCTCTGGTGGAACAAGCTTGAACCCCTTGAGGAGCTTGGGCTACTTCATATGCTTTCATGATACATGATCTATTTAGAGATGGTCTGTGCAGAGACTGTTTGACCCTTCACTTGTTCCACATATGAAACAAACAGACCAGGTTGAGAGAAAAAAAAGTTTAGTTCTATCGGGATAAATGTTAAACATCACCTGACATTCACTGTGTGAAGACATTGCTCCTTTGAGGTTGTATGTCGCTTAGGGAAGGACACCGGTAGATATATAACTTGATTCAAGTGAAACTGAGAAACTACTTTAGATAAAAACTTAGGGTGTAGCTGCAGGGTTATTTTGTGTTTTGAAAATTAGTTGTAAGGAGGGTCTGCCATCAAAGCCTGCAACTTGCACACTTTTCTTGCAGACATTATCGCCACAAGAAGGCAGTTATCTGACACAGAAAGGAAAAAGAAGTCACCAAAGGCTTGAACATAAGTCCCATAAAAGCCGCTAAGACAATATTGAGGTCTTTAACCAGCGGGTAGAGGTGAGTGGCTCCATTCAACAACCTCACTGACATGGAGTTTGAAAACTCTGACTTCTCATGGATAGGTGGATGAAATGCCAAAATTGCTGCCAGGTAGATGCACAATGAACTAAATGCAAGACCAGAAGACTGAAGGTGTAACAGGTACTCCAAGATGTCCTGGACACAAGCCAGCATGGGTTGAACTCCCTGAGCTGATGACCACACCAAGAATTGCTTCCATTTGGCCAAATAGTCCACCCTGCTGGAGAGCTTCCTATTGTTAAGCAAGATCTATTTGACCACCTCTGAACTTTGTTCCTTATCATCTAGCCATGCAACTATGAGATTCAGTCAGCTGAGCGCTGTATGCAAAATCAGACCCTGGTGCAGAAGTCCTGAGGTAAAGATGAAAAGGAAGAGATGTGTGAGGCCAAACCAATAATGTGAGGATGATGGAGAAGCAACATTGCCTTGGCCATGCTGAAGCAATAAGAATGAGCTTGGCACAATCCAATTTCAGCTAAGAATGACCTATGGGATGATTGGAATTGGAGGAAAGGCATACGGGAGTACAGACTCCCAGTTCAGATGGAAAGCATCAGTCAGGGAGCCTGGACCAAGGACCTTCTTGGGTGTAGAACAGCTTGCGTTTCTTTTTTTCCTCTTGTGACAGACAGGTTGATCGTCAGGATTCCCCAAACTGCATCAATGGATTGCAGGGCACTGGGTTTTGGAGACCTCTCGTGCGCTGGGGAGAAATTCCTGCTAAGGTGATCTACTAAGTGGTTATGGGTCCCAAATAAGCATTTGACCACAGGGGTAATGTTTTCTCCAATGCAAAATTGCCAGAGCCTGTTTGCCTAGTGACAAAACATGTTGCAGTGCACTTCCCACTGCATAGTCACATAACACATTGTAGTGCAGTCTAGGCTATTGAACTACCTGTGTGCATGCAGCCATATGGTCTAGCAGACGCAGGCATATTTGGCCCGTGGTTACGGTTTGAGTCTGCAGCTCCAGACATAGGTGGTGGATCACCTGTTTGTAACACTTTGTTTGTAAAAATGCTCTTGAACTTGTTGAGTCCGTCAGGGCCCCTGCTTGTTTTCAGATACTGTCATTTGAGTTTACTCTTCAATATCACTTTCAGTTAAAGGGCTACTGTCAATGTAAGTCACTCAGATAAACCAAGAAATCCATAATTATGTTACTAATACTGTACACCTGG
This sequence comes from Mesoclemmys tuberculata, assembly GCA_007922155.1. Classification (NCBI taxonomy): domain Eukaryota; kingdom Metazoa; phylum Chordata; order Testudines; family Chelidae; genus Mesoclemmys; species Mesoclemmys tuberculata. The sequence continues at coordinate 101,937,434 of ML675603.1, read as the reverse complement.
ATGGATTTTATTTCAGATTACGGAAAATTGACCACAATATTTGGTATAACGTCTCTGTGAGAGTAAGAATGTAGTGAATGATTCTCTAACATTTTGTATGTGAACTGAAACTAAAAACTACATTTCCTTCCAGCTGTCCCTTCTTATTGTAGGGAAACCCCTCTACATTTAAGGGAACAAGATAGAGAAATAATAATCCATCTTTTAGAATTAGCTACTTTGTTGTGTTCCAAAATCCATTCTTTGTTTTCATAAACAATTACATCTTTTGCTTGCAAATATATGAACCAAGTATAAACTTTTTGTGCTCTGGAATCTACAGACGTCCTGAAAAAACAGCTTTGAGAGGTATGAACTGCTCATTCATCTCGATGGTTTGTTAACCGTGAAGACTAACAAGGACAACTTAAATGGAAATATTAACTATTTCAAACTTCTGATGCATTAAGTAGCATAAATATCAGTGTAATCCACTGTTGTTGGATAGTAGTGGTAGATATCAGGGCAGGGCTCACTGAGATAACTCATTATTGTGGAGGTGTGTGGAATGAGGAATTCAACACCTACTATCTCCAAAATTTAAAATCACCTGCTCCCCTCTCTAGAAAGGGGAGGGAAAAAGAAGTGTCTTTTACCCAGTTTCAAAGCCTGAATTTTACTCTTGGTTGTCAAAAACCTCAAACTACTTTCTATGCCTTCGTTGGATGCCAAAAGACCCAACTGTTTTCTATTCAGCAGTCAAAACATCCAGGTTCCCCTCAACAATTTCTACACTGCAATTATAGATTTTCAGTTCAAAATTCTACAGCACATTTTAGTTGAAGATTTTGGCACAGTTATAAAATAAATTGAATTTAATCTCAAAATAAATAAAATAAACCACAAGGTAAACTCTCCTGATTGGACTGAGGGAGCATGAGAGTCAGAGGTACAGTGACACAATTCTGAGGTTCCCTCATATTCAGGGATCTGCTGCATAATTGTGGTCTGACGTGGCACATAGGACAGTTGCGGTCTAACTTGACATAGTAGCCCGGTCACCTGATGGATTTATCATCTCACTAGTTAAGTTTGTAAAACTGACAAAAAGTAGCTCTACAGGAAAAAATCCTCATTCTTTCCCACCTTCCCTGTCCACTGTCAGTTTAAAAACTTTATAATTCGGTTAGTGTTGCAGTTACAGCCTTTTGTGATGTTCTGCTAGTGAACAGATAGACTTGAACTCAGAGTGATAAGGTCCAAGCTACTCCTTAGTTGATTGTACATTGCCTCTGTCATTTCTTTTATGGACTGAAGAGTGGATTCAGGGAGTAGGCTGTTTGCGTCTCTGGGAGAAAGGAAAATGACTGTTCTGTGAATAGTAAGGTCTAATTTATCAGCTCAAATGGCAGAGTAATGGCAGTGAGATCTATACTGTACATGAGACAGGCACCTACACATTGTCTGTTTGTGCAATGCCAATATTATTATTTGAAACCAGCCACTTTTATCAATGCCGGAGGGAACGCTGAAGTACCTCAACCTGCCAGGAGAGCAGTTTGTAGATCAATTAGCAGCTTTTCAGGCACCTGGGTTCAATCAGCTTCTTCTGCAGAGCATACATGCTAAGATAACAGTGACAGATAAAGTTAAGGCTTCTTCCTGACAGATCACACTGAAATGACACATACTGGCATTGATATGAATCACAGAAACTGATGATGACATGCTGCATAACTAACCTGTCTTGTGCTGTGCTGTGAGCTAATGTGTCAACAGTCTGCAAACCATGTTACAGCAATTGAAAGCAAATTAAAATATCAGAGGGCTACATGATCTGACATTTACCACCTGTCCATTTTTATAGGAAGAATTGTCACTATTTTTATAACCACAGCTTAGTTTTCTATTTATAAAAACAAGTGTAAAATAATGTTTGCCACAGATTATGGGATTTATTCCACTTCTAAGGAAAAACCTTCAGAGTTTAAAAGGAGTGCAATTCCACTTGTATTTATTTTAAAGAGGTTACAGAACTTTATAAAACAGATACACCTTTCTTAATCTTGGCCAGAATCCTCTTTCCTACATACCTGATGTTTATTTTCAAAGACTCATGGCCTCCATTTTTTAAATCAAACATTATTTTATTGGCAAAATATGTATACACAACTTTTGAATTCACATCTCTGGTTTTATATATTTTGCATTTGTATAATATGTATCAATTTTTGTATAAGAAGGATACATGATTTGATCTACAAACATGACTAATTTGAACCAGTGCTTCAAGATTAATTCAAAACACAGCTACTAGGATCATTCTCCTTGCCTGTTGCTCTGATTGTCAACACCACTTTGAATCCCAACTTTGGCATCCCATTTCACACTGCCTCAGAATCCAGTTTCTTGTCCTCACCTTCCCTTACACTCTTCTATTATTTGGGGACTATAGGTACCAGACTGTCATTCAGTCAATATTGTGTTAGTCATTGTGTATACACTGAGTATGAGAGAGACAGTTCCTGTCCTGAGGAGCTTCCCACTTAATAGACAAGACAGATGACATAGAAGCAAAATGTTAGAAGTACTTTTGAAAAATGTTCTCTGATCATGATGTTCCCTCCCCTTTCCACTTCACCAGCCTTAAACACGCAGCTGCTTCTCCCCAATGGTCAGCACTCCCCTCCATGATGCCACCTACAAGTAGAATGTCCTCCCTGAACTGAATGTGACCAACTCGACCTCCAAATTCCTCCTCCAAAGCCATTTCTGCTGAAACAAGAAATTAGCTAACTAATGATGGGGAGATTGTACAGCAGTTGGCAATAGCTCATTCAATGTATTAATTATTGAATAAAAGAGAAAAAGCCTTTGAACTGAATCAAGCTATCCACATTTGCTTATTCATAGCCTATGTAACCATGTGACCATTCCCCTCCCCTCTGCCCTACCGTTTGTTGCACTCACTTTGTGCCTTCTTTTACATTAGATTTTCAACCTTATGAAGCAGGAATCATGTTGTCTGATGTGTTTGTATGGGTCCTAGCACAGAGGGGTCTTATCCTGGCCAGAGCTTCTAGGCACTATAGCAGAATAAGTACTAATTTTAATAATAGCATTGGTGGCATGAAGAAATATAGTATGGGAAATTGCTTCCATGGAAAAAAAGGGCAGACAACTTTACATCAGGATCAAGTAGTTTTTATAATATATGGTTACCATTTTTGGAATCTGAACAAAATAAATAGACCGATAATAATAGATTGACCAAACACAAATAAATCTTTTAAAGGTAACAAATACAGGTTGTGAATAAAATTTGTTATTTGTATTCAGAACTTGTGCATGTTACTGCTAATAATTAAAAAATAAAAAGTTCAAAAAAATAAAATAGAATGTTTCGGGTTCATTGATTAATGTGCATGGTTTCTAAGAATTATTTTCAAATTATCTCTTCATTTTATACAGGCACTTCTATTTGTATTTCAGCTATTTCGTTTCATGGCCCTGTTTATATTAATGTATTTTTTAAGTAAGTGATTCATAAGGGAACTCTTAAACATGTAAACTTCAAGATTTTTTAACTAAAACTAAAAGAGAAAGTTTCCGTTCTGATTGTGGTTTTTATTTTTGGGGCCTTGACTTTATAAAAAATTCCAATGGTTTAACTAAAGGTATGTTTTTTAAATTGATTTAATTAACATGGTTTAAACCTCTATGAGAGGGACTTAAACCTGACTTATGTCAGTTTACCTTAATTCAGCTACTGACCAAATTCAGTCATTACACTTTGTCAGACAGAGATGTTTCAACACCATATGCACCTGTTCTGCTGGTGGGACGTGCTGAAAATAAAAGCATGAAAAAGACATTGAATAGCAAGCTTATATTGTGATTTATGTCAAGTTTCCACTGATAATGAAATCATTTTCAGAAACATGCTGTAATATTTTGTTTTTGTTAGTATTTATAATATTGACTTCAATTACAGGAAACGTGAAGAAGAATATAAGAGGAAAGAAGCAGAGATGCTGGAGGGAATGCAGAACCTGGTACTCAGTAGGGTACAAGTACAGCCACATCCTGCAAACAGAGAGAAGAGTAACAGAACTCCTAGCATTCCACAACTGTCCAGTAAACAAATTCGTGTGCATAGTAAGAGACTTTTCTGCGGTAACACTTCTCAAAGCCAGGCAGGGAAGAACAATAGAGGATTACCTGCAACCTCTCAAAACAAAACAACACCAAAGGAGAAATGTCAATCTGCAGAACTGCCAGGTGAAGAGCATAAAAACAAAAAAGGTTTGTAATCAGTGAATTGGCCAGACTATGCAGTATATGTTCAGCGATATTCTGTAGATGGGCTGTCTGACCATTTCCATCATGGGAGCTGGCATATTGTGCTCCTTTTTGTTCTTTTATCACTTAAGCCAGGATACTTCTTTGGGTATGAATCATATTTTATTATGCGAGTTCTGGCCATGTACATGGTCACAATTACAAACATTTATTATGTGTTAATATTCAAAATATTTCAAGATAGGTGATTGGTAGTGGAGCTTCTTAGTTTATCAGGGATTCTGTTTCAGTAACTTCTATCTTTGTCACTTAAACACCTGTGCTTATCTTCTGTTTTTGTCAGTTAGTTTCTATCATATATAAATGAATGTAAATTGTTTTATGTAAATAGGTGTGTTCCCCTCCTAAGCAATTAGTACTATGTAGAGTGTTGCTTTACTTTAAGAAAAGACTTCTTTGAAATATCTGGTTTTCTGGTGAACTTCAGTGTGGAAATTTCAAATGTTATTTTTATATATAAACACAATGTGCAAGGTGAAGGTCCCCAGCAGACAGAAGGACTGTGTGCAGGTTGCTCCCAGTGACAGGGTACTCCTACAGTGCCATACCCAAGCCTTTTCACCATTCCATTTAGAGTAGTTTGCACCCTGGGGGCAATAGGAAGAAGCAGAGTTTGTGCTTCCCTGAGAACACACACTGTGACTTCTCCCTCCCCCATTGTGCAAGAGGTGCTGGGGGTCACAACATTCTTTTTGCCCTCCACTTCCCCACACACCTTTTCTTTTGATCTCAAATACCTGTGCAAAGGGAAACTGCAAGATTAGTTCCTCTTAAAAGGGTTATAATCTTCCATCATACTAAGAAAAGATTTACTGAGGAGGAGAGCTAAAAGTACACGTTAGATTTGTTTGATTTGAATTTCCAGTGCATATTTAACAATCCAAAAAACAAATAACAAAAAAATATATCCAAACACAATTAGTAATTGGGCCACTAGTGGGAAAACTATTTAATAACCTCTTGATTTGTAAGAATAGGACACTTATTGAATCTGCATCATAGCTACATGACAGAAGAATTGTACCAATGTAAATGAGGCCATTGTAAGAGCCTGCTTCTTTCCAACAGCCTCAAACCACAAAAACTCCTGCTGGTCTCTCAAATATAAAATTACCCCTACCTCCTCCTGGAGTTCTTCAGACAACTGGAAATCCATTACCATGGAGCAAAGAAAAAGAAGGTTAAGGATCTGTTTCTTCTGAGTCATCACCCAAACTCCTTTACTTTGGGGGCAGGAAAATGGCCTATCAGACTGTACAGTTAATTGAACTTATAGCAAAACCAGACAAAAGATTTCTCTCTTAGGTTTGGTCTACGCTGCTGGCGAAATTCGGCGGCAGTCAACAGGAGATATGCAAGTTACATAGAGTGGTGCCCTGTGGCATCCCCACTACGCTGCGCCGATGGGAAATGCCCTCCCGTCACCGCAGCATTAGTCTTTTTGCGGGAGTGGGTTAATGCCATTGACTTCTGGATTGACTGAATGGGTCTCCACTGCCACTCAATCAATACTGAAAAATCGATCCAGCAGTGCCAATGGTGCCGCCATCAATATAGACATATCCTAAGTCATATGTTTGCATGATAAGGCTGCATAATTGGGAAATGATAAACAAATACTTCTGCTGTTTTACATTACTGAGTTTTTCTCTGCATATATAGTAAATACCTCCTCTTGTAAACACCACATTAAAATATTAAGGTTGCAAAGATAAAGAAATAAAAAATCAAGACTTGCCAGAAATAAGGTTTTCCACTGCAGAATGACTATGTTTGCTAGAGACAGGAGGGAAATGTGGGATGGTGAGGGTAAAAAAGGGAAAAGGAAAGGGGACAAAAATCTTGAAAGAAGCAGGAAAAAAAATGAGAAAAGGGAACAGGAAAAAAGTGTAAAAACACAGAAGAGGTGTGAAAACCCTTTTCTTTCAACTTCTCTCAACTCCTTCGCTAAAACTCTCCTGTAACATTTCCCTGAGCCTCACCAAAATCATCTTTCAAGATTTGCTCAAAAGGACATGTCCCTACAGTTGACTCTTTATAAAATGCAAGTATCACAAACCTCAAGTTTCCATCTTTCATAGCCAGAATTTAGTTCCAAACTCTATTATTTGAGCTCTCAAATCATTAACTTCCAGTTAACTTCTCCTTCCCCTCGCCCCCACCTAAAAAAAAAAAGTAATAAGCTTCTAAAATGACAGAAATGTGGTGATAAAAGAAGGGTGGTTGTAGCTGTGTTCGTCCCAGGATTTAGAGAGACAAGGTGGGAGAATATTTTTATATTGGACCAACTTCTTTTGTTGAGAGAGACAGAGCTCTTCTTCAGGTCTGGGAAACTTAATCAGAATGTCACAGCTAAATACAATGTGGAACAGCTTGTTTAGCATAAATAGTTAACACGTATTTCAAGGGACCATTCAAGATAGGGTAACCAGATAGCAAGTGTGAAAAATTGGGACAGGGGATCAGGGGTAATATGCACCTATAGAAGACAAATCCCCGAATATTGAGACTGTCCCTATAAAATTGGGACATCTGGTCACCCTAACTCAAGGTGATTTGGCCCATTAACACCCCTCCAGTCATAGCAAGGAAAGGAAGGGTAGGGAGGGAAAAAAGCTGTGGGGCGGGGATTGTTAGCAGGTTACAGGTTGTTGTAATAAACCATAAATCCAGTGTCTCTATTCCATGATTCCAGTGTCCATGATTTTTAGTGTCTAGGAAAGTTATGAATTTAAGCTCCCAAGTTCATCTTTTGAAAGTGTTGTGTGGCTTTCCTTTAAAGATGAGGACTGACATCAGATATATAGAGAGTGATCAGTTTGTGGAAATCATTCACCCGCAGGTGGTAGGGCATTTTTGTCTTTCATCATTTTCCTCTGAGAGATCATTTGAGAGCATAGTGATTGTCTGATTTCACCCACATAGTTGCTATTGGGGCATTTAGTGTACTGGATAAAGTATACCACATGTTGTAATAGGCATGTGTAGGACCCATGGATTTTGGGGGATGTGTTATGAGAGGGTACTGATCATTGTAGGGAGATATAGCTGCAGATTTTGTATCTGTTGTTCTGACCGGGTCTGGTGAAACTTTGAATTGGTGTGTCCTGATCTATGGGGAACTGGCTTTTGACAATGAGCTTGGAGATGTTGGGGTGCCTGGGAACTAGATGCAATAAGGGTCAAATCCTGAAGTCCTTACTCAGTTCTTATTTGGACTAAACTCTCATAGATTCAGTGAAAGTTTTACCTGAATAAATACCAAGTTGGGAATGCAGGATTTAGTCTTAAGGTCCAGATCCTGCAGTCTTTACTCAGGCAAAACTCCCATTAACTCCAGCCAGGTCCAGGATTTGGACTTCAGCGAGTAGCAAGTTCTTGCTTTGCTACAGAAAGCCACCTGCCTTTTACAAAGGATTTGCTCATACAGTAGGGATAACAACATTTCATTATCTCTGCGTTCAAGTGAAATGAATTTGTAAAGTGATTTGTAACCCAACACCAGCCAGAGTCCATCACTTCGACAGCACAGCTCTGTCTGCTTGATACCTGTGCAGAGTGGGTGTGTTTATGTAAATACAGTTTGGTCCTGAAGCCTCCCCCCCAGCTCTCGGCAGGGGGCAGCTCATTCAGACCCTGCTTACATTGATATTGGTGGGAGTTTTGCTTGTGACTTCACTGGCAGCAGGTTAATGCCCTAAGTCACTGTCACATTACATGCAGAGAACCGTTTTCATTTTGCATTCATTAGCAGAGAACTGTATAGGCACAAATTAGGAAAATCCTCTTCTTCCCACTGTGTTTTATTGTTGTTGAAGAAAAACATAGTAAATTAAGTTTTAGAAGCATACAATGCTGCACACATGCTGATCTTGCTCTGAACTGGAGAACACGCTTTGTTGGAATTATATATTCCCATTGTGTATTCCAAGAATATAAAAATTTCCCTCCCCCATTCCTAGAAGGGAATTAAAAAAATATGTATACATTCCAGAGCACATTGGACTATTTGCCTACATGGCAATCTTGCGCAGATACAACAGTAAGAATAACAACAGTCTCAGTATACACTAAGCTACCCATTAGACAAATCATCCCAATCTGAGAGATTATAGTCCCTAGTTTCATACCTGTAAACCAAAAATTTATATGCCATAATCTGTTGTTCAAACAATAGATCTCAGACTTCTCCACTGAAGTTAAAGGAGTTACAGCAGGGATGAATTTAGCCCAGTGGGTTTTTATGTGCTTTACTGGACTGTGTAACCTACGTGTTTCCTATGGCTCTACTGTGATTGTATTTTATCAAACACACAGTAATAACATATGCATCTTGTCTATCCCTTAGCTGTGTCTGCATGCAATATTGACTCCCTTTTGTGCTCTAGTTTTTTCTCTGTTCTCCTTCGAGACTCCTAACTAAGCAAATTCTGCATAGCAGCCAAAGCAAACAATCTGAGGGATTTTCATTTTGTGCTCCAGTCCCACTTCCAAGCCATTATTACCAGAATGTTTAGAAGCTATTGTCACATGTGACATGATGTCCCAGCCTGGACCTGGAAGTAGGAAAAAGAAAATACAAAGCAGGGGAAAAATTGGGGCTTTTGTAGTTTAATTTAGGATGTTGGAGCAGGGATCTAGAAATTGAGTACTCTGGGCTATCGGGCAGGCGATTACACTAAGTGTAGAGAGAAGGATTTTCATTATATGAGAGGATACAGCATGGCTACATCAAACATTTCTCAGATGTGCTATGAGTGATGGTATCTGCTGGGCTTTATTCAGTGGAGCAAGCAGGTGTGTAAATAGATTGTGTGCTCCATTACCATTCATTGAATCCATTTTCACAAGGAAGGCCAACATATCAAAAGAGGTGAAGAAACAATATGCAGTGCGAGCTAGTCTAGGTATCTGATTCAAATGTAGTGTCAACAAGAGAAATCAGTTAAATGTTCATAGGGTAAACAAATGAAGTTTGGTTCCTTTTATTCCATGGTGTTTTACTCCTCTTATTCTTCCTGCCCATTCACTTTCTTTTTCCATATTTCTAAATCTCAGTGTGCCTCATAATGATTACTATGCAAAAAATGAATTGGAAAAAGAAGTTCATTTTTGCATTCGCAATTATTATAACATTGATTTTTCATTTATTCCCATAAGAATTATCCAGAAAACACACCAAAAGCAAGACAGCTTGTGTCCATTTCCATTGTAGTAAAGAAAATGATGGAGCCAAAGTTGAAGCTAACCATAAAGTTGTGGCAGCTACAGAGTGGTATGGTGAAAAGCACAAGGAGCAGACTGTAAGAGTAAAAGGCTTTGTACATGGCAATGAAAAGCACATCTCTTGTTGTAACACAGCCAGTGCGGGGGAGAAATTAGAAGATCAAAGTCAATCTATAGTTGGCAGCAGAAGCCATTGTGAAGCAACAACACAGCACTTGCAGAATATTAACTGTACTGATGGAAACTCAAGGAATTCAAGGCAGTGTGAAACTCTATCAAAAGGCAAACTGCACAACCTGAAAGCAAGAAATAAAGAGTTAAACAATGAGAGATGTTCCCCGGCTGGCTCCAGCAGACCTGGAAGTGCCAAAATGAGATTTGTAAACATCAGAAGTGACAGTTCACATGCCATAGTACAAACTAACAATGCAGCAAATAACGAATTAGCAAAAAAGACCTGCCCTTTACTGTCTATCAAAGCAGGAACTACAAGACCTGTGCCAAGTGATCCAACAGCACACACTGTTTTTGATGACAGTCTGAACTTGGAAAAAATAAATATAACTGGGTCCAGGAATGCAGATGATCGATTATGTTCCCATCTCACATGTCAGAGTATGAATATTGAACTTATCCCATTAGAGATCCGGATGCAGATAATAGAAAAGGAAAGAACAAGAAAAGAGCTATTTCGAAAGAAGAATTATGCTGCTACTGTTATTCAGAGGACATGGAGAAGGTAAGAAGATTGTTACAATAGATAGGGGGGAGAGAGAGACAATGAGATAAAACATAATCAGAGTTCTCTGGGAACGTGCTTTCTCTATTTTGTCCCTTTCCCTATAACGTTACTTACTGATAAATCAGGGATTTAATTCTCTGTCACTATGTACGTGGAAATGTGTGCTACTGGCCAAGAGTCATTAAGTCAGTTCATAAAGAGTGCAAGGAGAGTAATGACTTTTAATAGCCAGTTAAAATATTAACATTATGTTTAAAACATCGCTATTACTTCACAGAAAACAAATTTAGGCAAGGATAAGTTTAGGATCCGCTGATGGAATATCTCTCCATGCAGCAATTTAAACTATTTTCCTAGCAAAGATTTTTGTCACCTCTGCTACCACCTCCTGTTACCAGCTCATGTGCAATTCCATGCTGATTACTGATTATTAAAATAGGGAACCAAATAGCAAGGTGTTTGGCAGCTTATATGTTCTTGGCAGTCAATACTGGAAATATAGCTGTAACTCCATTCAATGGCAATTATTGGAGGAGTACAGGAAGGACTGAGGTCCATCAGTGCTTGCCCTCCCCACAGCCATATCCTATCTTCACAAGTGCAGAGAATTTATGAGGTGGGATATGCCAATCAGATCCTGGTGGGAGACCCTTGCTAAAAGTACTGATAAAAATCCAAGTCACTGCCAATATTACTCATGGAGTAAGGCATTATTCAGTGTGAGTAACTGTGGCAGACTCTGTCATTAAATGACTCTAAATAATAGAGATTCATAATAGATTCAGAAATTAAATATTTGATACTCAAATTTCTTAATATTTAAGTTCTAATTCTAAAAACAGACAAAAAGAGAGTAAGCCAGTTATCTGCAAATGCCGCATATTGTACATTTGTAATTCCTTCTTTCTAAATTTTTGAGTGGAATGTTTCTTCTTTGTTTTTTGGATGAAGACAGAAAATTATATTTACTAATATATACTGATAATCTCATCTTTCCAAGTCTCTGTATACCTTATTCTAAAAACTATTCATTTCCTTTTAAAGTTAAATAAAACAATTTTATAGATATACGTTCCAAGTTTACAGCATGATGGACATTTATTTTGCCCATTAGGTTTAATCATGCAGAGAGGTGGATAAGGACTGAGAGAGAGCAGTCTTGAATTGGTAGTGCGACTGAGCATGCTGCTTTGTACCATAAGGCTTCCAGGACAGATTGTGGCCACACTAGTGTAGCCATGCAAGCTAGTAAGGAAAGACAGACCATCTTGCACTGACTACCTGTACTGCTGCTCACAGCATGGAGGTTCTATAGAACCTCTACATCCCCCATTTGTGGGTAATGGGTGGAGCTTTGGCTCTGCTCTGCCTTCCACAATATACCGGACAGCATCGCTGGATGATGTAGTAGAGAAATCTCTACAGTGTCTATGTTTCTGTAGTCTATCCATGACATTCACTGCCACGAGAGACAATGGAACAAGATTGCGTTAAAGGGGTGTTGGTAGATGAATAATTTGCAGGTAAGCAAGCTAAGAGAAATATACAAAGGCAAACAAGCTTATTGCCTGTAGAGGTTGGAAAGCAATATTTCACCTGTAACATTGTTTGATTAACTAGATGTAGCATTAGGAGGGAGTCTCACCTTTCTCTGAAACACCTGATACTAGCCACTAATAGAGATAGGATACCAGAACAGATGGTCCATGGTTTGATCTGGCAGTTCCTATATTCCTAAAATCCAAATATGACCATTTCAACATTCATGCGAACGCTAACCAGACTGTGCTCCTGTTCTGTCTCTTACTAATGCCTCTGAAATCATTTCCAATGCAAGGTTAAATTTATAGGCCTGTAATTTCCAAGTTAATCTTTTTAATTGCTGTTGGAATGTGGGAGTCACATTACCTTCTCTGGATACATTCCTACTGCAGTGAGAAGTTACAGCCCTGCTTTGTGGTGTTTTTATTTAATCCTGGGGCTCCTCTCTATTTGATTTTGCTAATTTAAAAAAAATTATTATTTTTTTGGTGTCTCCCTTATGTTCATACATTTGTCATCTTCTGTTTCCAGGAAACTTTCACTGTTTCTGGCATGATTTCTTCACTCTCTCTGGTGAACAGTAAGACAAAGAATCATTTCATTTCCCAACCCTATCTACACTGTCTGCCCTTAGCTCTTCTTATTTTTCCACAGGGACCCTGCAGTAGTTTCCACTAAGATTTTTCATCTTCATCTATTTGTAAAACATATTACTGTGGTTTTTTTTATTATAACAAAGGATGGATGACCCAGAATTTCTTCTTATGGAAGTCAGAGCTGTGACCCCAAATTCCCATAATGCATTACATAAATACCTCAATGATGGTAATAGCAATTTTTAGACCATTTTTTCTTTGCCAGAAATGTTTTAAGACTTGATTTACAAGAATATCATTGTGTGATATACCCCTGTGATCTGTCACAAGCTAAACAGAGTTGGGGTGGCTTACTACAAGTAATAAAGCATAAAAGTCAGAATTGGTTACAAAGAAATAAAAGGTAAAATGCAACTAATACCTAAATTAACAAGCTAAGTGAATTTAAAGCAAACGTTTCTCTCACCACTGATTAGCTAAAATTCTTTCAGACAGGATCCTTCCCTCAGTCCAAAGCTGTTTCTTTGTTCCCCAGGTGTCGTGGCTGCCTGGGGTAAAGAGAAAGAGAGGAATTACTCTGGGTATCTGTTCTTCATTCTTATCCTTTTCCTTTTCTTTGAGAATTATCTCCATCTGGGATTCAGAAGACAGACAGTATGTGGGGACAGGAACCTCCAGCTGTTTCTCTTCCAAAAGTAAATTTCTCGCTCACAACCTTTTTCCTGACAAAGAATGGCCACTTAACCAGGTTATGGTCTATTTGTTTTTGTTGATACCTGGCTGAGGCATCAGTTTGCCTTTTGTCTCTGAGGAATTGGTTTGTGGCTGCTATCTCAGGATAAGAATATGTTTAGTAACATCCTACAGTAGAATCTTATAACTTTGCATCCAGTGTTGCCACACACATTTTCCCAGGACAGTAGCGATTAGCAAATTGTGATTTTCAAGTAACTCAGAGTCCTACTTTCTACCAGTTTGAAAAGGGGTGAACATAGGGATACAGACTGTCACACTGCATAACTTATCACTGCACTATGTAGACCACTATGAAGATTGACCACTATGAAGATCTGCAAAAGAGCTTAGTTCTGCAGTTTCTTCATGCTGCAAACCTTATCGTCTTCAGAGCTGGTAGTGAGGAGTTTGTAAACTCCACAGGGCCATATTTGCAATCTCCAGAGCAGCTGCTGGGAAGTTTATAGACTCTCCATTGAGTATTACGGAGATAATAGTTTTCTAAGGAGATTTCAAGCTTTGTGGAGCCTGCTAGTGAGTTTCAAAATTCTGCAAAGGAATGAAGCAGATGCACAGCTTCTGAGCTGTGCAGTTCCTGCAAAGTTTAATCTCCTACATGGTTATCAAGCAGCTCAGGAGCTCTGTAGCAGTTTCTATGGAATTTGATGTTGCTCCGCTGCTGCTGATAGGCTGGAGCTCATCCAAGAGAGCAGCCAAGTTGGGAGAGAGCCACTTGCCAGGAATGACAGGCCACCCACTGTGCCATTTTGATGAGCAACTTCTCCTGAGCTCTGTATTCTACTATGTAGCACCTATTTTCAAAGGTAAATACACTTTCTGTTCAACTTCTGTCTTGGTACAGTACTTCACATTTCCTTTTGTGTCCTTCCTGCTCATTTCACTTTCCCAGTGGGTTTTGTTCAGCAATGCATTAATGCTGTCAAATTTTACTTTATAGACATGTTAATGTTCTTAGTTGCCTAGGTGCTATGGTAAGACAAATAATAAATAATAACAAAATAAGACTACAGTTTCAGAACTGGCCTACTTCTTTAACAGCAGCAGCTCTGTTTTCCCTGTGTGACTGTTGGTGCATAGTGATTAGCGCTCTATTTCTGTAGCTCTCCGCTTTGTGTAAAAGATCTGTGTACCTTTGCAAAGTGTCAGGAAAAGTATGAACTTACTTGAATGAAGTTCTGTGGCAGTATGTATCTGAGTTCTATGACTCTACTAACCACTCAACTAAGAGATTAACTAGACTTGACTCTCACTGCAAGTTTGCAGAGTCAATTTACCGTATTTATTGAAAACGTAAAATAATTTGAGGTACAACCAAGCTCATCCCTTCAGCTTTCTGCATTGACATCGTGCTTGGAGCTTGTGTTTCTGTGATGCACATTAAATTTCCCTTTTCCAGAAAAATGTTTCAATTCCCACAGTCCACAAACTTCATAAATTTAGTCCCCAAAAGTATCTTTTAAGGCATCTGGCCTTCCAAAGGTTAATTGCTTATCCTGCTCACTGAGGCTTGCAGTTCCCATGTCTGCCTTGCTCCCTTGTCTGGTGTGTTGAGGCCTGTGGCACTCTCTTGGGCCCGCAGTGAGTTGACAAAAGCTAGAACTCTTTTGGTTGCTGTCACTGTTGGTCTCCAGCTGGCATCAAGCACTTCAGTCTGTTATTTCCATACAAATCTTTAACTTTACTAACAGCTTTCTTAAGCTCAAAGCCTCCTCCCCCATAATCCTAAGGGTATAGACTGCTAACATTTTCATTCCTGCCACACACACACTTCAAAGTCACTGTATATGCACCTAGTGTGTTGGCTGAGTTTTGAATTTTTGTTAGCACAGCACTACTATCACTTAAAAAAAAATCTTGAACCCCCTGCTTCCCTTCTTTTTTGGCTCAGAACCAGACAGACACATTTTTTGGCATCTTTGCACATAAGCTGAAGCACAGCTACATAGGTTCCCCTCCCCTTTGGCTCCCTGCAACACTTGCTTGTCTCCAAAAACTTCCAGAAGATTCTCTGCAAACATCAGAGGTCTTTGTTGGAAATGACAGGATATAATGTCCATGTGACCATTTGATTAATGTATCAATAAATACCTGCAGCACTTAATACAGGAATGAATAATTGTCAAACACAGAGTACAGTTTAACATTCATTTCCATTCAACAATTAAAAAGTTACCCGATAATTTTTTTTCATTGGTCTTTACGTACATTTTGTAGACTAATTATTAGAAACAGTCATTAGTTATCCAGCAGCGTACAGTTTGGGTTCCCCCTCTCTCCCATAATGGCCTACTGTTATGACTAAGCTCGGGTTACTTAACACAGGGGTCCCCAACCACCGGTCCGCGGACCAGGACCGGGCCGTTGGGGGGTTTTTTCCGGTCTGCGGCGCTGCCGCAGACCAGCACTAAACACTGACAGTGTGCTCTGCTCTGCGGCGGCAGCTCACAGCACACTGTGTGGGGCGGGGCAGCGGGCTGGTCTCAGTAGATGCGGCTCCCGGCAGAGAACATTATGCGGGGCGGGGCGGCGGGCTGGCCTCAGTGACTAAACTCCAACCCCCTCCATAACACCACCCCCATATGACCAAAGCCCCGCCCCTGCCCCACCCCGCCCTGCTGGGCCATGGAAAAATAGTCTTGCTTGAAGCCGGTCCCTGGTGCAAAAAAGGTTGGGGACCGCTGACTTAACACACACGAATAACATTTCCCTTTTCTCTGGAAGAAGTCCTGAAACAAATCCACAAACATGTTTATTTAATTGCTTCATTTAACTATTATAGCTTTGCTCTGTTTTGAATAGTTAAATCCCAATGTCAGTGTTAGCCTTTGCCTTTGATCAGCCCTGATCTCTCTCAGCTTTTATTAAATGAATATAGAACTTGTGAAAAGTGTCAGAATAACAGCCCTAGAAACTTGTGTCCTCTATTCACCAAACCAGTCTGACTTGGGCAGGCACCCCCAGAGAGGAAAACAGGGTAGTTCAGATTTCACACATATTCAGTTCTTAGCGCCTCTGCTGCATTTGCAGTCATGGTAGGGATGGTGGTAATTTTTGTGATAGGCATACCCGAGACCACCAGCTTATTTCACATAGGTCGCTGACAAAGCACGTCTGCTGATAACGTTTGGTCACTGATCTTGAATAGGCAACCTATTGTAGAGGTTAAAGGCTCTAGATCTCATTAACAATCACTTGAACCATCCAGTCCACTGTCTCATGCCCCTTCTGGTCTGGTGCCTTATAGAAATCCCTGTAATGATTTTGTTTCTGGTTCTGTTGGGTTAGTTTTGTTTTATTTTTGAGCTTGTAAAAGATGCTAGAACCAAATTTTCAAAGAGCAGGTGCAGCCTGGGCAGGGGTGAAAGACCATTACTGCCCAGATGAGGTGATTTGTGTCCCTTCTTATCCCATCCTTCCTCGTCCTCAGTGTGGAAGTTTCCAGCATGGACCTCAAGTTGTGATAGTGATTCATGGGGATGTGGAAACTAGACTGATTTCACTGACTCACTTCAGAAAAGCAACCAAACACCAATGACATCTGCTTATTTCCCAGAGTACCAAATACCATTGTAATTAATCACTCACAATTGTTACTGTTAACCTGGGGCAGAGTCATAGCACGACAGTATAGAGTGGATTGGGCCAGTCAGTTTATTCTCTAGTACGAAATGCCAGTACAGCACAAACTACTTACATTTGACACAAAGAAAAGTGTTGCTCTTCTGTGCAATTGTTATTAGCCAAATGAAGGGGAAGGACTGAGACCAACTCCTGAGGATGTGAAATGATGTCTGTAGACTGTCAGTAACACGTCACAGCTGCAGTGGTAGGGCCAGGAGAGAGACAGGGAGAGACTGGAAGAAGAGGGAGCAAAGATGGCGTGAAATATTTAGGGAGAACTAAAAGCTAGGAGAAACCAGGGAAGGGGAAGAGTCCTTCAGAAGCATGAAGAACTCTGGGTGCGTAATACTGTTCTTCTGGGTTGGTGGCGTTTTACATTCACGTTGCTCTGATATAAACAATGGCAAAAGCTGCAAGGCAGTGAAGAATCAGGCTGTATAGCTCTCAAGTTCCCACGTAGGAAGAGGAAATAGACTCAGCCAGTATCTTTCCCTATATGGGGTCAATAATTGCAAATATGCAGGAGAGTGCATCTGAAAGGTTTGTGCCACTACGGTTGTGAATGCAGTGAAAACATGGTAGTATTGCTGATTACTTCACACACCTCTTGTTTGTTGTTCTTAATGTACTAAAAATCTCCAAGAGTAAGGACAATATTCATTATTATTATTTTGGCTGCAGATAGCTTAAAATTCCAGAGTAACTTTTAATATCCATGATCCTTGTGCTTTAGTAGTGATGTGAAATTAATGGTCACATCTCGACTTGAACCAAAGTCTTATTCTGTCTGCTAAGCAGACAGTCCTCATCCAAACGAGTTATCACATCAGTGGGAATTTTGTTTTCCCAGTTACTCATGTAATCCACCATGTGAACTGATGCATGTAAAACACTGAAGTTAAAACAGGTCATCTAAAACAAGTGCTCTTCTCTTCTCTCCAGTTACCAGCTAAGACAGGAGCTGGTCCAGCTTTTTCGTGCTGAGCGGCAGTGCAAAGAAGATGAAGACAAATGGAGACAAGAGACAGCTGCCTTTTTCATCCAGGTCGCTTGGAAGAAACAGCTGAACCATAGCCCTCTGAAATCAGTGTCGTCATGTAAAAACCTAAAAGCTTTAAATAAAAGCAACTCAGCCATAAAAACTAGCAAGCAATCCATCCTTAAGCAGATATATGGTAATTCTGTTGTGGTGGTAATTTAAAGTTTCAGAATTTAAATGTTCGATTGCTGATGCTTTCATAATGAACAGTATTCCTAGATTTTGGAACCTGCTATAGATTAAATATGGTATATTTAATACTTCCCAAGTTATGAAGGGGTGTATAGCACCAGAGTTAGAAATCCATTTTTTTATACAAAGATAAATCCAAGCTTGATTTGGGAGGAAGGGAGGGAGGGAGAGTTTAGATACTTTTAAGGTTCAAAAATTTAATCAGTGGTTTAGAATTTCTAAAACAGTATGGGTCACTGCACATCATTACTCCAGAACAGGTGTCCCTCAACCAGACAGACATCTCCCCATATTTCTACTTCACCAGATCTGCTCAGTATGTAATGCAGGAAGGGATTGAGCAGTTGCATTGGGCAGGTGGGACTGTGAACATCTTGGCTGTTCTTTCATTTTTTAAAATAACCCTAATGCCTTTCTATTTTATTTTTATTTTTAAAATTTGAATTTGCCTTGCTAAGGAAGTGTCTTTGTAACTGAGGTTTAACTTCATTTAGTTGCAATGAGACAATTGAATTTTGTTGGAATAGCTTGGGTTATTCTTCTGTGATAGTGCACATTAGTTCTGTGCCTGAATATATGACTTACAAATGAATAACTAACAACGTGGCAGAGAAAAAGGTTTTTTTTAATGACCTTGAGTACTATTCTGAATTTTGAGTGTGGTGGTCGGAAGATGATAGGCTGGGATTGTGTACTTCAAAAATAAGCAGATAAATAATTTCTAACACTGAACTGGATGCAGGTTTACTCTGCTAATTATTCAACCAAACACTATGGAAAACTTAAAGCATGGTTAAATAACTATAATTCCTTTTTATTTTGAAACTACAGAATTTACCCAATGGTTACTTGAAATTCTATTATGGATCATCTTAATCTTATTCCATCATAAATCTTTTATGAGACTTTTAATGAGAAATGCAAACACTTACATTTAAATAACCTAAGATTAAGACTTGCTGCAGTTGATAGTGAAACAGCCTATAAATAACCACCTGTGTGTGAATTTGTAAAAACGTACACATATTTGTTTTTTAAAGGGCACTCTCAAGAAGGAAAAGTATGCCATCCGGCAAGACCTTCTTCAAAGCATAAGCTTTCTGATGTGCACAAGATCTCAGGTAAGGCTATGGCCTTAGTGAATCTTTGGATGCATTTCTGGAATTTAAAATGTTATATTTAGTTTTGTTCTCCTCATTTCCCTTTCACTCAAGCCATCTAAACTTACAGTAATAAAATCAAAAAAAGAGGAAACCAACTGAACATCCAGTCAAATGTATTATTGTGCCAGACAGCTATCACCCAGATAGCTGGGTTCTATGACTCCTTTGGGACTCATGAGTTTTATTTTTTAATTTTTTCTTTGATATTAACTTGTTTGCATAACAAAGTATGCTCAAAGAAATGTGAGTAGGAAAATCCCTATTACATGATGGCAGCATACAGAGAAGGACAGATATTTCAACTCATCTGTGCATAAATATGTGCATACAAATGCACATACTTAATTTATCAGCACAACTACCTGATGGCCATATGGATGCATAGGTAGCACATTTCTACACATACGGGGAATTTGTGACCTAAAAATAGGCAAGTACAATTGCAGACGTGCTCGCAGACGCACGCCTGTCCCTACTGCCTAGACACATTCTGACGTGCTGGGTAGACTTTTTCGATGTCGTCGTATCTGTGAACCAACTCCCAGTGGGGCACAGCTGGCACCTTCCCACAGGAAAATAGTTTTAAAATCCCTAGTCTTCTGCTGTGATAGGGTTGAGGGGAAGTGTTGGGGGGGGAGGGTGAAACGAACCAGGAGAAAGCAGCAGCTGTCTCTGTACTGCTGTCACACACTCTAGCAGCACCTGCGTTCCTGCTGAACATCTCTGGCACTCTGAAAGGCAGTCCTGTGCCTTCAGCCGCCTACCTCCCAGCACAAGGGCAGTGCTACTGAGAGCGAAGTACTGCACACCCTGGCTGTGGCTCAGCAGGTCTCCAACTCCTTTTTGCTAGGACCCCATTTGAAAATATTTCAGGCTGTGAGGCCCCCCAGTGCCAAACCACCCTTAATTCTCCACTGCTGCTGCTGGTGGTGCTGCCTTCAGAGCCGAGGCCCCGTCAGCAGCCGCTGCTCTTGCAACCCCCTGCAACAGTCTTGTGACCCTTTCCGGGTCAGGATGCCCAGTTCGAGAGACACGGCAGTGGACGCTGGCTGCTTGGCCCTTTTTGATTGTCACAATTGTGTAGCCGCTCTTAATTGTCTCCAGCTAGGAAGCCGTACACTCAATAACTCCTGTTATGTTTAGATGACGTTTGCCCAGTGCTGGGGAGTAATTGATGGATTAACACAAGAACAAGAGGTCACCAAATTAAATTAATAGGCAGCAGGTTTACAACAAACAAAAGGAAGTTTTCTTCACACGACGCACGGCCAGCCTGTGGAACTCTGCAAGTGAAGGCCAAGACTATTATGGGGTTTAAAAAAGAACTAGATAAGCTCATGGAGGACCCTTTTCCACACTGCCTTTCCCACCATTGTTCTGTGCTGAAAAATGCTATGTAAAAATTGAATCTTCTTCTTCCCTAGCTCTGTGTGCTGAGTGTATTCACTCCCCTGGCTACAGATTGCAGTGATAAAAACAAGTTTTTCTTCTTTTTACTCCTGTTATCTTCTGCAGAGCCAGTAAAACTCAGAGGGTGAGCTGGATTCTGTTCCTCCTTGAGTCAGCTACAGAATTGTTTAAGTTCTAATCAGTTACACCATTGCAGAGACAGTCAGGGCAAGAGTTATTCCAGATAGGTAATGGAGGGCAGAAACCAAGGACACAGGAGCTGCACAGAGACCTCCCAAAAAGCAAATATAGTACAGTACTGTGTTAAACATAAACCACTAAAAATAAAGGTGTTTTTGTCAAGGTAAGGAAACTGTTTCATTTAGATAATTTCGAAGCTGTATTAAGTCAATGTTCAGTTGTAAACCTTTGAAAAATGTTCAGTTACAAACAGTTCAGAATTATGAACATCCTTCGTTCCCGAGCTGTTCGTAACTCTGAGGTTCTACTGTTCTTAAAGGCTGAAATGTGAGCCCTAAAACTCGTTTTATTTTGGCCTTTTGTATTTGGGAGTAGCCTTGCTATAGCACTCAAAGGCAGCAGGGCAGGGTGAGGGATGGAGGGGGAAATGGCAGTGCCCCTATCCCTTTCCCTATGTACTGGGAGGGGAAAGGAAATGGTGAGAGGGAAAGGATTAGTCCCTCTCACCACTTTCCACTACAAATGCTACATTGGGAGCTATTCAGCATTTCCATTTGAGCTCTCATAAGTGGCCATTAGACCAGATCTGCTGCTGACAGGCATCTGGGACTCAGAGAGAATAACAGGAGCGTTAAGGGACCCTGCTCATTAAAGGAAGAATTATATCCCCAACGTTGTAACACTAAGTATATGAGAAACAGAAACAATGCCAAGAACCTTTGCTGTTTTCCTGATTTCAGGTGTTAGACTCCTGAAAACCTGTGTGCCAACCATTTGTTGTGATGAAGCCCTGTCCAGTCGCACTCTGCTAATCTAAGATGAGCAGGTGATTGCTGTTCTGTACTTAAGTGGCAGAAGACAGGCATCAGATCCTATGTACACCATTGTCTATCTCAATGCTGTATTAGATCATCTGTTTTAAAACTAGATTAGGTCAGGCCCCCTGGCAACATAGAATTGTTCTCCACAGTAGTTTACACAGAGCTAGGCCTGCTTCTGTGGGAGAGGGTAATCCAGATTCCTATTCATTTTCTTTGGCCTTCCTGCTAAGAATGTTTACCAGGATGCCCATTGGAGGTGGACACGTGGCCAATGAATGTGGACATTCATGTGGCCACATAAATTGAAGTAAGGTCAAGCAACCTCCATTCTATTCCTGGCTCATGCCTTCTGGGTGCTTTTGGGCAAGTCACTTCAGCTGTGCATGCCTCAGTTTACCCATCTGTAAAATGGGGATATTAACCTCCTTTGTCTTTGTCAAGCACTTTGCGAACTACTGATGAAAATACTATAAAAGAGTTAGGTGTTATTAGGTAACAGTTAGTTATAGATCTCTGCAGCTGAAAGCCATGCTGCCACTTCTAGGTGTCACGAATAAAGTCTTATCTCTGTTCTATGCATGAAACCCTCCGTGCAGTTCCGGTTTCCAGCGTTCAGAGAGGATTTAGATGAACTAGTGTTAAATGCGTAAAACTGCAACCAGAATACCGCCATGACGAGGGTAAGACAGAGAAGGAGCTAACCTATATAATCCAGAGAAGAGGGAGACAAGCAGCAGAGTTTGTAATTAGAGTTAAAGCAATATCATGTATTTATTCAGAGACTGCTTAAGACAAAAGGTAGCAGAGTTGATGTAATCATTAGTTTTGCAAAATTGGAGGGCTCAGTTTGAATGGCCAAAGTGGTCCTTTCTAGTCATGTCATCTGTGGTTGAAAAATCAGACCATGTATTGCTAAAAAGCTGTTTCCTTGATTTAAAATATTTGGCGTTAGGACACTGATTAAGGAAAACTAAAAACATTCCCATGCTGTCTTTTCTTGGTGTTCTCCAACTAGTTTACAGAACTCTCGCCAGTCACAAGGGAGCCTTACAGTAGCGCTGCCCTTGAGTTTACGTTGTGAGCGTAGATAAGTTTCTCTCACCAAAAAGACAAGCGGGCTCTTTCTTGCACTGTAACACCTCTGTCCATTTTGAATCTTGCCTCGAAAGCTATCAGAAAGGTGGTGTTTGCTATCTTTGCATAAAGAGTCATGGAACTGCTAAAGGTAGATTTTAAAAAGTGTTTTGCTTAGTTCTTCATATCTGGGAGCAACAAATCGCCCTGCTTGTCTTTTCTGAAATAGAAAGGCTTTCTTCTGCAGCTTTGAGTAGACCGCACCTTTCATAACTTGGTGACGAGTAGGATTGTGATAGGAACTTTGCCCAGTTCCTGTAGAACAGTGCCTACTTTCATTCACCTAATAGGAGCTTAGGGAACTTTAGCCCTGTCTTAAAGACAATAATGTGTTTTCCATCTGACTCCTTTTGTGCATGACAACATTGTTTGTTGGAAAAGTTCAGAGCTGTCAGTGGCTAATGCCAGGAACAGTATTTTTGACGTAGGTTTCTAGAGCAGGTCAAAATAGACTCACGTTTGATTCATCTCTCTGAGAAGGGTACAGCTGGGAAGGTGAAGAATACCGGGATTAACATTCTTGTGCCTTGTGAAAAAGTGTAATGACAAATCTGCCAACTGGAGCTTGGCACAAAACTAGTTTAACATATTTACTGGCTGAAAATGGGGGGAGGGAGACACAAAAAGGTATTGAGACGGGGCAGCTGGTTACAGCCCAGGTGTGCTGCAGCAGCAAAGCTCTGGGATGAAGCACAGCTGCTGCTCAACAAGGGGTGGGTGGGTGGGTGTGTGTTGGGGAGGGAAACATGTCAAAATGTAAAAACTGAACTTGCTGTGTGTTTAGTCCAGAGGGGAGGGGAGGGAAAAGCAATGTTCCCCTGCCACTCCAGACCATCTCTGAAAAATAACTGCAACAAGAAAGTATTTGTTTAAAATTACTGACTGTAAATGTGTCTTTTTATCACCTGTGCACTTTTACCCAGTGCATGATGCAACATGGGAACAACTTCCCTGCTACAAGACAGTACAAAGAACAACAGGCCACTGATATATTCTGTACATAAGACAGAAAAACAAGAGGGGTTGGGAGAGTTTGGAATTCTCTACTTCATAAGCAGGTTCTGCAGGGGTCAAGTTGGATTCCTCTCGGGGAGTTCAAACCTGAGCAAGTCGAGAGGAGTCACGTGCACATGAGATGTTCTTGCTTTGTTTTCAAATGAAAGATTTTTAAATTGTCGAGCTCCCACAAACAATACAAAACCCAGTGTCTTGCTTTTTTCTTTGACAGATTCAACACACCAGCTGTTGCCCCATAAACATTTCGGTAATTAGCTAGAGCAAAGTCAGTCAAAGAGATGTAGGTTCTAAGTCATTTAAGTACTTTTGAAAATGTTACCTATGTAAAGTGCAGTAACACACACACACCTGCCTCCCCAGCATCTGTGATAGCGAGAAACTGAACCATGGACCCAGGCTGTGTTGTCAAGAAGGGTTTGCTTTTTTTGCCTGGCAAGCTGATGAAACTTTGGACAATTCTGTTAAATGACCTTATTTACATAAGTATTAATTGGTTTGTGCAGACAGGAAGGCTAACGGCACCTTTTCTTTAAAAAAACGATTCCCCTCACCCCACGCACAACTAATTAATATTTTTTGTTTTTACAGTAAGCAACCTGCACTATGTTCATCTGCTGGAGAATGAAAGAAAATTGAAAGAGTTTTCATATAACATGAGACCAACCACTGCTGCAAAGTCAAAAAACAAAAGACCCAAGCATTGAGCAGAGTTTATAGGGAACCTCAGAACAACTCAAAGAACACTCCTTGGTTGTATGAAATCTTTCTTGTAAGTTAAAAAAGTATACCAAATACTACAATAATTGAAAATACCTTTGCTAGTTTCTCAGTGCTGTATGCCAAGGATGACTTCCAGAGAGTTGAACTCATTTCATTTACAAATGAAATGTAGACTTAAAAAGTAATTTCTGGACAATGAAGTTTCGAAATTGTATAAAGTTGAGAAGTAGGCTAAAATTAGCAGTTGGGCTCTTACAGAAGTTCAGTGGATCAGTAAACATGTTTTAAAAGTGTTAATTATAGCCATATATTGAGCCACATATGGAATTTGAAAAATGTGCTGTCCAACCCTACCAACGCACTTCTGAGTTATAAAAACTAAAGCAAAACCAATATAGTAAGCAGGTAGTTTTTTCTAGGTGAAAAAGCCAAAACAAGGGATAATTTTTCACCGAGATTAAAAATCTGGAGGCCTGAAATTCCCTCTAGATTAGAAACCCAACTTCCCCACTTATCTCCCAGTCAAAGCACAGATCTAGGAACAGTTCCTGGATGCAGCCCACCCTGATATTCTAAAGTTTAAGGTGCTGACCTAATATGGCTTCTATCCTTTCCTATGAGAGATTATTCCACAATCTGAAACATAACATTAGGAATTTTCATTTTATCAAAATGTGTTGCTCATTTCCATCCCATTATACCATAACATACCCTAATCAATTTCTCACCATCCTTTGTGTTTGTGTTTACATCTTTCAGTAAATACTTAGCAGCTGCTATTAAGCAAAACAACTTTTTATGGGAAAATGTCACCTTCATTTTGGCTGAAAGAGGCAGTTTTTCATTTTAGTAAAAAAATGTTGGAAGTTTTTGTTTTAACATATTGGAGTCAAAGTTTCTCAGAACTTTTCATCCCACAAAAGATTTATCTGACTTTTTGGGATGAAAGCAATTGCCAAAGTATTGGAATTTCTGTGGGACTGAAATCACTTTTTCCAAAGTGCTGTAGTGAGCAGTTAATTGTGCTGAGCCAGTTATATTAATTGGTTAACTATTTTAGAAAATCTTTGTCATTGTGCCTCACTTCACCCTAAATTCAGAGTACCAAAAGCTTTGAAATAATGTAGTAAGATGGATCATTAATTGTACCACAAAATCTACATAGAGCAGAAAGTATAGCCTCCAGTAGGAATGAATGCATCTGCTCAACAAGCAACCTGTGCACTCTCATTCTTAGTAAAGAGGAACGCTGTGTTTGAGCTCACTCCTAGATGCTAATGGGTTGGTGGAAATTCTGACTGAAAGAGAGGACTGTGTTAATATATTTCTAGGGTGAACGCTGCCCTCTAGAAGTCAGTGGTACCAGCATTTCACCACTCATCGCATGTATTCACCATCTCATCCCCTCCCCTCAAAAGAGAGTAAATTTCTGTTAGTGAAATAGTTATACAATATTTTTATATCTTCTCCCACTCAAGTCAGCTGGAGGTTTGCCACTGACTGCTCAAGTGAAACTGAAGGCAGACAAAGGCATCACCTCACTGGACATATTTTTAAGAGAAAAGAATTACGTTTTTTTTTGTCCTAAGCATATTATATTACTTTGACTTTATTTACTACATTTCTATTTTTTATATCCAAAATACAGTTATACAATGTAAAAATACAACTCATGCTTTTTAAGATGAAATAGTAACAAATATTTAAATGACTTTATTGTGTAATAATGGAAAATGACTGTAGTCCATGCAAGAGTGCAATAAACAAAGCTCTCCACAGCAGTGAGACAGCATTTAATATTTTCACTTAACAGCTGGGATTATCCTCAATTTATCCTCTCCTGCAGTCAACAATCCTACCCCAACCACTTTCACTGAAGTTATTTTCTTGCTTCAAGACCAAAGTAATGTTGTAAAAACAGATTTTATTTAAATTCCATTTTAAATTTTTTGTAACAAACCATATTTCAACATTTTCCATTCACAATTAAATGGAAGGAAACACTTTAAAGCAGTTGTACAATTTTAATGTCTTCAATATACTGTGCTAATAGCACCAGGTCCCTGTGGATTTGTGGCAAGATATATGTTGAAACAGTAATGGAGGTCTGTTAGCCACTGCTCTTGGACTTCACCACTCTTCAGGGTCTGGAGGCAAAAAGGGAACAGGTTAGGGTGACCCAAAGTCCCAATTTTATAGGGACAATCCTGATATTCAGGACTTTTTTTTATATAGGAGCCTTTCACCCCATCCCAATTTTTCTTACTTGCTATCTGGTGACCCTAGAACATGTTGAAAACCCCCCACTGTGACCCAGTAAACTAACAGTACTAATCATGAAGCTTCAGTTTGTTGGCTTAATATTTTCAATTAACTATAAACTCTATTACTAACAAGAAATCAAATACAGAAGAACCTTGTTCATTTACACAACCCATCATTCTTTAACTCCAGATGATGGCTTCCCCTTTTCTCAGTAAACCTTAGCAGAGAGACAGTGCTCAAATGAAATGATAATACTAAGACATCATTACATTTTACAAAATAAGCCACAGAAGATTTCTAGGATACTATGAAGGGTCTGTGAATTTATCTGATAAGTGTGGTTCACTTGCAGTTATTTCAGAGCGCACCCTGGAGGCATACAGTCTCTCTATTTTAATCATGTTCATTTGCTTTCTTCCAGCTCAGCAATTTACAATGCATTTCCAAA
The DNA here is from genome assembly GCA_007922155.1 of Mesoclemmys tuberculata. Taxonomy (NCBI): domain Eukaryota; kingdom Metazoa; phylum Chordata; order Testudines; family Chelidae; genus Mesoclemmys; species Mesoclemmys tuberculata. The sequence continues at coordinate 101,910,221 of ML675603.1, read as the reverse complement.
TCATTAGTGGAAATGATCAAGGCTCTACTATAGTAGTAATGTCCTGGCTATGTCCACTGTAAGGAGTTTTATAAAAACATTCTCACCAGGGCTACCACCAGCTTAACCACTGGGAGCTCTAGGGTAGACAATATACTCCAGCATGTTAGGCCATGTTTACAGCGAGAGAGCTCACAGCAGCTTAGCTGTACTGCTGGAGCTGTACCGCCATAAGATCTCTCATGCAGCTGCTTTATGCCAAAGGAAAAGAGCTTTCCCCTGGACGTAATTAAACCCCGCCCAATGAAGGGATGTAGCTATAGTGGGGGGAGAAGTTCTCCCGCCGACATAGCCGCTCCACCACCGATTGTCAGTGTACCTTAGGGGGCTGTTTTTTTCACACCTGTGAGTGACGTAAATTAAACCAACCAAAGTGGTAGTGTAGACATAGCTTTAGTTATGCCAACACGAAGTGTAACACCACAGCCACTGGCCAAGCAGGCTTAAGTACCATGGTGTTAAATGCCAGAAGCCAAATCTCTCATTTTCTCTTCTCAGAATATAGCAGAGACTCTTCTGGGTACACCTACATAAATGGCAGTGTGTAAAGTAACACTGCATTCCCAATTAGGATGGGTACACAGCATTGTGGATGGTGAGACATGGTCTAAGCGTTACTGAGCAGAATGCCTACATACCTGTATATACATACACCCTACACAGCTCGCTACATGCCCAAGCAGAGTCTCCCATGTCTAACGGAAGGCTATAGCAGTGGGGAAGCAGCGGACAAAGTTTCCAACAGCTCCCTGGAGCTGTCAGAGCCTTTTCCTGCTCCTGGAGCCTTACACTGCTGGATGTAGCTACACATGTAGTGCCTGTCCTTGACACACCACCCTAAGTGTAGCTATAGCCTTCCTGGCTCCTGTGGACTTGCTAGGCCTGTGGGAATCCACAGGCTGTGGCTTTTCAAAGAGCCACCCACTGAAATCTAAAAAAGCCACACTTGCTGTGCTGCTTTAAAGTTAAATGACGTCCCAACCCACTCCAATCAAAACAAGTAACCTATTTACGACACCCGCTTTTCAGATCTACTGTCCCAAGAAAGGCACAGTAACACTGCTGAGAAATCCTGGCTGCAGCCCACTCAGCAAAGCAGAGGCAGGAGTGCTGCACCTGTTATAACTATCGTGCTTTGGGGTTACACAAAGTTCCTCAGTAACCCAGCAGAAAGCCTGACACCACACAAAGTGCCCTTTCAAGATTTGTTAAGTCAGACTGTAGCTGGAGATTTTTTCTCGAGCTATTTGAATCTGGTAGACAGAATAATCAGGTGAAAAGGGTTGCAGAAAAACCTTGGAAGGGGTTTAAAATTATAACAGTAACAGTAATTAAACAATTAAAGAGTGGTATCCGTGTCTGGACATTTTGTGGTATTTAAAATACTGATAAGTTTTAGGAAAAAGGATCTTTAGGATAAAAATTAGCACATGAATCTGGCACTGGCGATTAGAAAATAGTTCCCCTCTCTATTCACTCCTAAGCCCCTCCTCACTTCTAGCCTGTCCCCAAATCCTTTTTGACGTTCTCGCTCCTAACGGCACCCCTCCTCTACCTAAAACGGATAGCTACATCTATAACCAACTGTCAGCAGGCAGTCTGTGGGGAGCTGAGAGCACTTGGAAGAAGAGGCACTGAACACCTGAGATCAAAAGAAAGGACCTCAGCAGAAAAGGAGATTCGAGACATCCTGGCAAACATCTGAACAGTGGTGCGCATCACTGAAGCAAAGGTGCACCTTAGGCTTTAGACAAAGAGGCCAACTGAGTCTCCGCTGTGTGTCCAAGGCAGGGTAACCCTTCCATTAGAAAGACACCGGTGTATCTGGGCCTACAGGCAACCGGGCTGAGTCCCCACTCTGTGTCTGAGCCTGCTCTCAGCAATCCTTGGACAGAGCAAAAGGCCTGCCCTGGCGGACAGAGGAAGGTTCAAGAGCTGTGTAAGTAAAGGTCACCCGAGCCTGCATGTCAATAAAGTTGGATGCTTGTGGTCTGAGTGAGATCCTCCCTCTCTAGCCATCCAGCTACTGCCTGGCCTAAGGCTTGCTGGGTGACAGATGGTTATGGTTTGTATAAAACCTTAGGGCAAGTGTTACACTGTTACATTATAGTAATAGTATTCTTCAGAACATTCTTTTACCATCGATGTTAGTAGTCTAAGTATTATTTTCTGTACTGTATATCTTCTAATGGTTGTATCCTGTTAAATATTTATTTCTATGAATTGAGTATATTCATATTGTTATATGGTTACAAACCATGCTTGATTTCTCTCTCCTTCTACTTGATGTAACCATTCACTTCTATATAAATTTGGTATCTGTTTTCAAAGTATCACAGCTTATGTTTTTTATCTTGGAGGGCTGTCTCTGTGTCTTTTCAAGGGAGGATTGTCTCCTTGGAAATTCCAATAGCATGACCTATCACACCAGTAGTTTTTAGGGATAATCCTGAACGCTCTAAAGTTCTCTTGGTAATACCAAATTGGCTTCCCTAAATTCTTCTGGTAACAAGTCACCTCACTGATTTGTGCTGGGTCTCTTGTTCTCTCACTCCCGCCCCGTTAGCGAGGTGTGTTTGTACATATTTGAGGAAAGTTGTTCCAGTCTGATGCTGTTCTATAACTCACTGACACACTATCAGGTGCCTTATTTTTGGACTTTGGCAAATCTCAAATGTTTAACAATTCTAGTGTGAGTTCATGGATTGTCCCTAGTGTGTGTCCCTTCTATGTCGAGCTGTTGTCTGTGACAAAAATAACCCATCATCTCAGATGCATTCCAGTGTCCAGGGCCCCTTTACATGGCTATTGTTCCCTATAGCTACAAGCTTAGAAGTTGATCTTCCTGGTCAGCGTGAGGGTCGGAGTCTAAGCAGAGAAAGCTGCACAGCAGCAGGGGAGCGGCCTTCCTGACAGTGACTGGTAGTGGCAGCCTGCATCTTTCTGGCAGTCCCAGAGAATGCCTCACGACAGCAGCCAGTGAGGGTATCATTGATTGCGCATGTCCACATCGATAGCGTCCGTGCCCTGTGGGCTGCCAGGCCAAGGCATACAGAAGGCAGCTATGGACCAAAATCCATGAGCAGATGCCTTTTTTGTACATGATTTGAATTAGTGTTGGGTACAAATATTGGTTGAGGTTTATTGTCACTGCTAGAATAAGATATTATTGAAATCTGGGGAAAAACTGTTTCATACCATAATATCCTTGACAATCTGTTGCACCAGAAGTTCACTTGTCACCATGTGATTCCTGAGCTGTCCATGTTGCATTAACAAACGAAGCAGCTGGCCAATGACAGGCAGTTCTTCCCGACAGGCTCTGCTCACTTGAAGACTTTGCAGCATCAGCCTCAACACTCGTGGTACGAGAGCTAGCACTGAAATGCACGATCCCCATAACATGTCCCTGGGGAGAGGAAATAACCAGTGAAGAAAGTTGGGAAGATCTCAAGCACAGAACAGAAGTGCACTCAAAGTGTGCTCCCATGCCTTATCCTTATCTGCACAAGGTGTCCACACAGTTAAGATTAATAGATTTGATAGGCTGTTTTCAACTATACACACGACAATTCATGGGTTTCAGTGAACATTAATAGAAATATGACAATATTCCACAAGAATTACACAGCAAGTAAAGGAGAATACAAATTTACATCCAGTCCTGGACCTTACTGATATAAGCTAGCCTTTGTGCTAACTTACGGTGGCAATTAGACCCCTCCCCACAACCAGGCAGAGATAAAGACCCAGTAACTTTTACTGTGTGTGTTTAAAAGGTACAAGAACTGGGGAGAGCGGAGACAAACTAGGTGTTTATCAGTCATAAAATAAAAACTGTATGAAGCACCTAGTTATTAATATAAATTCTCAAACTAAAAACTATTTAAGAGTTGAACAATTGTTCTCTTTATAGTACAGTGGTTAACATCACATCCCCCACAATCTCTCCATCACTGACAGGCCATCCATACAGTCCCTCAAACCCAACCACGCACAGATAGTGATCAAACAAGCACACAAAAGGGGGTGCTTTAATAGTCCACAACTGTGAAGACCACATTAATGAGGCCAACCATTAAACCTCTGACACCACCTACTACAAAGAACTCAAAGATGACCCCATACCACAATTCATCCAGGAATTTAAATATATCATCAAATCCCTCCCCAGACAACTCCAAGAGAAATTCTACCAACTCATCCCCCACTAAACCATGCTAGGAACCTTTTATACGCTTATCAAGGGAACCTAGGCAGAAGCAGGCACACCTGGCCATGGCCCTCTTACAGAAGGAATATCAGAACTCATAGAATCAATGCTCAAAACCACTCACCACACACAGGGCCAGCTTCCTCCAGGACACAGCTGACTTCCTTCCAAAAATTTGCAATACTAATAGCCTCTCTCAGAACACCACACCTGGCATCAAGGATGTCCCCTCCCAATACACCAACATCCCTCACAATGACAGCATCATTGCCTGCCTCAAATATCTACAAGACAATGGACAGCCCTCAGATATCCACCCCAAACACATAGTCAACTTCATTCATTTCATCCTGACCTCACCCATAACAAGTTTACATTTAGCAGTATGTCCAACCCATCAGAACACCCCTGGGTACTAAGACTACTCCCAATGTGCCAATCTCTTCATGGGCCACCTTGAGAATGAATTTCTGGACAAATGCACAACAAAACCAGTGATATGCCTGAGATACATCAATAATATTTTCATCCTCTGGACTGACGATCTGAACTCCCTCATGGAATTCCACCATATCTTCAACCACCACCACCCATCCACATTAAACTCCCTCTAGAACACTCCCACACCAGCATCAACTACTTGGACACCACACTCAGCTTCAACGATGGATCCCTACAGACAACTATACACAAGAAACCCATCCATCACCACACCTACATTTATAGATCCAGTACCCACCCCAAACACGCCAAGAAATCTGTTATTTACAGCCTGACACTCATATATCACATATGAGGAAACAAATCCAGGATACACACCTTAATACACTCAAAACCACCTTCACCAAACAAGGACAGAGAAATAGATCATATCTTGGAACGGACCACTCAAATACACCAAAGGAACTTGCTTCAATATGGGGAGAAAAAACCCTCGGACCCTCACACCCCTATCATCCCATACTGGAACCCATGCAGGGTATCATTAAACAATTGCAACCCATGTTCAATAGGAGCCACATCCTGAAAGAAATCTTTCCTGAACCCCGTTCTGGCCTTCAAACAATCCTCCAATTTCATCATCAGAAGCAAGCTCCCCAGAGAAGCAGGGCATACAAACTCAAAGCAGGACTAAATCCTGTTGTAACAACAGATACAAAATGTACAGACATATCTCTACTGCTACAATGATCAATGCCCTCACAGCAACCTTTCAAGATCTATAGGTACTACACATGCCTATCACAACATGTGGTGTTCCTCATCCAGTGCACTAAATGCCCTAACAAACAACATGAGTGAAACCAGACAATTGCTACGCTCTTGAATGTACTCACACAAACGATAAAACAAAAACACCATATCAGCTATGGGTGAACACTTCACAAAGTGACTATTCTCTATTTGACCTCTCAGCCCTCATCATCAAAGGAAACCTGCACAACACCTTCAAAAGACAAGCCTGGGAGCTTAAATTCATTACTGTGCTAGGCACTAAAAAACATGGATTTTATAAAGACACTGGATTTATGGCTTATTACAACAATCTGTAAACTGCTAACCTCACTTTTTTGTCCTATGACTGCAGATATGTTAATGAGCCATTTTACCCTGAATGTGTATTAACTACTTAAGCTAAACAAATCTGTTCCTCCTTGTATTTATCTGTGAGTAAGCTCTGAGTACCTTTCCCAGACTTGAAGAACAGCTCTGTATAAGGTTGAAATCTGGTCTTTCAACAAAGAAATCGGTCCAATAAAAGATATCACCTCATCTACCTTGTCTCTTTAAAATATACATTCCATCTACAGCAGTAAACATACTTGCATGGTTTAAATATATCTAGACTTTTTTAGTCAGACTCATTTCCAAATTCCATAAAATTATATCTGAGAAGCTTTGCTAAAGCTCAATATTCCAGTTAGCTAAGAGTATAGACTAATTAAAAGCACTAGTGTCTTAGAACAATGACGTTCTAAATCCAAGAATTTTAAATGTCACTTTCACTGTTCCTAATGAAGCCAAAAGCTAAATCCAAAGATTAAGGTATGAATACCTGCCTTTCTAGAGCCAAGATACAACACTGTTTTCCTGACATAATCTGCAAATGCAATAAGCAAAAGCTTTGAAGAAACTTTTTATAATTCCAGTTAACCCTACATATGGAGGGTTTTTCCTAAATCCAACAATTATTTCAGAATAAGCATGAAAAGGGACCAAGCACAAAGTGAAAAAAGTCACAAGTATTCAAACAGATGTAAATGACAGAGAATGTCTTTAATTATAAAATAAGCATTACCTCTTCTGCACATGTTCTGCATCCTCTTTGTCTAAAGTTAACAGGAAGTAAAGAAGACTATAACAGCAAGAGGCTAGAAACTTGTGTAGATTTTCACTAAGAATGCAAGCTTGATCCAGGAGCTTACTCATGGCACAAAAAATAGATCCAGCTGTGCTATCAGGTATTACAGCCAGTCCAACCTATGAGACAAAACAAGTTCATTATCTCTTACACAAACAGTCTTTTATTGACACACAAACATGGCTAGAGTAGAATGTTTCTCTTCTATAATACCACAAAAATCACAACCTCCCATTCAAATTAATACATTCAACAACTTTTTAAAAGTGCCCTCGTTTTCCCTTGGGAAGTGACTCCCACGTTAAACTGAAGGTAAAGAATTAATTTAAATCTAAATACAGTAGAACCTCAAAGACACGAATACCAGAGTTACGAACTGACTGGTCAACCAAACACCATGTGAAACCAGAAGTAAGCCATCAGGCAGCCGTGGAGGAATGAAAAAAAAAAGCAAATACTATACTGTGCCTGTACTGCATCTTAAAGGTCAGCATGCAGAGCAGAAACAGCCTGGGGTCTGTGCTGTTTCCTGTAAACCAAGGGTGTGGTTTCACACACCCCCCTTCTCCCACACTGGGACAGGGAAGCTGTTTTCAAGATCACCCCATCTGGATGGTGACAGGGAGCTGAGAAAGAAGCTGCCACAGGGAGCTGCTGTTGCAGCCAAAATCTGGCCTGGAGCAGCAGTGGAGCTGTGCTCTGGAGGAGTTTTAATGGTCACAGCCTGTGTGCTGATGAGACCCAAACTTTGCCTGTGGCTGCACTCCTGGATCCTGCCAGCACCTTTGGGAGCGCAAGAGACAGGGGAGAGAAGAGTGCTGGAGTGGGCTGGCACCAACCCCCTGCCACGTGCTGCTTCTGGAGCGCAGCGAGCGGTGCACAGAGCAGAGCGAGCTCAGGAGAGGCGGCTGAGTGCTGGGGCTTGTAGTGCCAATGGTGCAGGGCAGCCCCATCCCCAAGTTTAGCCCAAAGGCAAGAAACAGGAATAGGGAAGGAAGCTGCGTGCAAACCAGGCAGTGCTGCCAAGTGCCACCTTTGCAGAGATCTCTCCCAGCCTCAGCTGGAAGACACTGACCGCAGGGGACTGTCCCATGTTTTGTTCAGGGCTATGGACATTTCAGAGTTACAAACAACCTCCATTCCCAAGGTGTTCCTATCTTTGAGGTTCTAGTTATCACAAAGCATCCAGTCCTGAAACACAATGGAGCACAGTTAACCTCCAAGAATAGTGTTAAAGTCAACAATTAGGATAAAAACAGTAGTCACTAAACCAAAAAGAAAGTGATATGGTCCAAATACATTAACAGGATTTCTGGGTGATTTTAATATAGCTAACTTCAGTATTAGAGTGACTCAAATGACAGGAGAGGAAATCTGCTAAATAGATTAACGGCTAAAATCATCATGAGAATGAGAACAAAGACACCTGGTGAGTTCATAATCAAATAAAATGGCATTTATTTATAAAAGTTATTTTCCTTTAAAAAATGCCAAAGGAAGAACAACAGACTGGGCTATGTTTCTGCTTGCTGTCTGCTGTAGTTAAAAGGAAACAACTGCTTGGAAGGTTGTCCCTTTTTAAAACCCTTGTTTAGAGGCATAAGGAGTTAGGAAGAGCATGTCTGGACATAGACAATGCTAGCTAGAATTTCATGTGCATTGAGGCATTTACCAAGAGTGGGGATCCACAAAGATAATGCTTGAGGAACTTTTGTACAAAATGCTTTATGCTGAAATAAATATTCTTCTTCAAATCAGTAAATATATATCAGTTTTAGCCAGTCATGCACTTCTATATCTGGAAAGTGATCAGGTAATTCCTTTACTGAGTCTTTGGCATTTGGAAGATGCCAAGATTATTTTATTGCACGCATCTGAATATCTACGTTCGATACATTTGACAGATAATTTAACATCCTAACTAGCTCACAATGTGTATAGAACCTAGTTATTCATAGATTCCAAGGCCAGAGGGTCCATTATGACCCCATGTGTAACACAGGCCAGAGATTTTCATGCTATTTCTGCATCAAGCCCATCACTACTTCTTGCACTATAGCAGAGGTTCTCAACTGGGAGGTGTGCACTCCATCAAACTTTCTAGGGAGCAGCAGCAAGTCTTCTAATAATAGTGTTGTGGCATGGAGCCCCAATGCCACTCATATTTGGCCCAGCTGCCCCTCTGTCATGCTGGATGGAGGGGTGGCCAGGCCAAATTTAGTGGTGTTGCAACCCTGTGCAGCAGGTCACAACACTATTCACTCAAAGGGGTGGCTGGGTCACAATGGGTGTGAGGGAGAAGAGACTGAAGAACCATCTGTTAGTGGGTGATATGTGCTAATTGCTATCAGGTCAACCCACAATGAGCTAAGGGAAGGGCCTGTCATCTTGAAAGACGATAGAACCCCCACCCTGGTATTTTGGACTAACACTAACCAGGGAACTAGCAAAACACTAGCAACAAAAAAGAGAGAATATATAACTTGGAATATTTACAAAAAGAAGAGAGAGTGTCAGCTGTGGACACTGGAGGATTCCAACCCAGGCCATGTTGTGGTAAGAAGTAAGTGGAGAGGTGGTAGATCAGGTCCACCCCTTTTACTCTCAATGTGAAGCTCAAGGAGACCAGAAGTGGGGACCCACAGACTTGAAAGAATTCACTGGCCTCAAGAGCATGAAGCACATTGTACTCACAGTGGAATACAGATAAGAACCAGCACTCAAAGAAGAATAAAGCATTGAGCACATTTAGCAGAGGCACCTAGAGCAAAGAGCAAAGGTGCTGGTCACTTCAGTACAGCTGTCAAAATGGTGGAGAAGATTCAGTAAAGAGCAACAAAACTGATCAAGGATCTGAAGTGACATGTGTAAGGAAATATTCAAGTAACTAGAAGTGTATAGCTTTAGTACATAGGAAAGCTAAGGTGGTCAATAATGGTTTAACAAGTGCATAATGGCATGAGCACTCTGGAAAGAGAAAAGCTTGTTTACTGCTATCTGAAGCATTGGTTCTCAACATTTCCACGCTACTGTACCCCTTTCAGGAGTCTGATATGTCTTGCATACCCGAAGTTTCACCTCACTTAAAAACTACTTGCTTACAAAATTAGACATAAAAATACAAAAAAGTGTCAGTGTGCTATTACTGAAAAATTGCTCACTTTCTCATTTTTACTATATAATTATAAAATAAATTGCAACTGCCCAGGTTAAGAAAACACTGATATAATATACAGAGCAGTATAAACCAGTCACGGTCTGTATGAAATTTTAGTTTGTACTGACTTCGCTAGTGTTTTTCATGTAGTCTTCCATGTTATAAAACTAGGCAAGTATCTAGAGGAATCAAAGTACCTCCTGGAAGACCTCCGCATACCTCCACGCATACGCATAGCCCTAGTTGAGAACCACTGTGCTATAGCACCCTGAAACATTCCAGGATAGCCTCATTAATAGGGAGTGCTACCCTAAGGGGTCCCACTGAGGTCAAAACATCCACCAGCCTGTACGACTTTACCTGTAACTCTGCTGGTTTGATATCTAAACCAGCAGCCACCCTCCTCAAAAAGTTCTGCTGAACAGAGAGAGTTCTACCAGGACCATGTGTGACACTGGTGACTTTGGAGGATTTCATTTTTGGTTGCCCAATTTGAAAAGGGGACTGATTTTCAGAAAGTACTGAGTGCGTGTCCTTTGAAAATCAGGCACTTTAAGTTGGGCAACCAAAACCTACTAGTCACTTTCAAAGTTTTGGCCTCAAATCCCATTTAAAATACTTGTTGGAGTTCTGCTGCTATACTGGAGAGCTGGGTGCAAGAGTTGATCAGAATATCACAAAGCTGTTTGAAAGTGCATTCTATATTTTGGACAGATATTTTAAAAAATACAACAAAATGTTATTTACCAGATATTTACAGATGCCGTTCTGGAGGATGTCAAAACACTGACTTCGTGAAGGGATAGTGGACAAGCTGTGACATACCACCTGTTTTAATGAAGGAAAACAAACAGTTATATTTATGAACTCTAATACAGATATCTGACAGGTAAATATTGTATTTATTGTACATACATCTGTGTAGACATATGAATAGATGGGCATATGTGGACACAATAGCTATCCCTCTTACAGAGCTGATCTTTTTTAAAAATCATAAAAGTAGCATTGAACATTGTCAATATTAAAAAGATGAAGTCACATAGTAGCAAATATGTTTGCTGTCGTTTTCCTCCTTTTCCCTATCCTATCCTAAAGTTCCTTACACTCACTTTTTAGAAAAAAAGAATAAAAGTCCATCTGACTATAAAGGCACACGCAGGCCCTACCCCTTTCCCCATTAGTAGGGAAACTTTCCAAGCAATTCTCCAAAGAATCTAAACAAGCCAGTAACATAACAGAAAGACAGACTAAGAAGAAGGAAGGGAGGAGGACAACAAGGGAAAAGTATGATACTGCAAAAAGTTACATCCCATCTTGCCTCTCCCCACCCTACAACAGAATATCACTCTCAGTAGACATAAAAAAAAGCAGTGACAAGAAAGAGGGACCTTGGTTTATAAACTGTCTGAAACACCTGGCTGCTGACACAGGCAGGCAGAAGCGAGCACTATTAGTTGCCTAGAGAAATGACACACAGGTAACAAAAAGAAAGTCAATCTGATGACTTGGTCTTCACAGTTGTACAACTGCATATGCCATAGAACGCCTAGCAAAAGTACCAAACACAGACCTATAAAAGCAGAGTGGATTCTTACTTATTCAGAAAAATGTTATAAAAGAAACTGCCCAGGTCAGACATAACCAAGTACACAAAAAACAGCTGAAAAAGATTTCTGGATGCAAGAAATATAGTATAATGGACAGCAGACTGGACCGGAAGTCAGGAGATTTGGGTTCTATTTCCATCTCTTATCAACAATCTGTTGTGAGACCTTGGGCAAGTCTTTCTACCTTTCTGTGCCTGTCTCCCCTCCCATACTTTGTCTTGTGTATTTAGATAATAAACTCTTTGGAGGGACCACTGTTGTACTAATTTAGTTTAAATAAATGGGCCAACAGAGATAACCAAGTCGCTGTCCAACATTAATCAGTGTCAAACAAGGCTCAAGGTTTGCTATGCAGAGACCTCAGCCTGCTTAGTACCATGGCAAATGAATTATTAAAAATCATTTTAACCTTCTATTAAAGATAAAGAAAAGAAGGAAAAACAGTTAAAGCTTTTGAAATATAAAGTATTGAATAAGGTTCATTTTAACATCTCTTATTCCCTTTCCCTGGAGAGTTTTTAGAAGGGAAAAACCTTTGTTTGACCATCTCTTAGGCTAGTGATTCTCAACTGGGGGTACCAGGATGCCGAGAGGTCTTCTAGGGGATACATCAACTCATCTACATATTTGCGTAGTTTTACAACAGCCCTAACGAAGTCAGTACAAACAAAAATTCCAGAAAGACAATGATTTGTTTATATTGCTTTTTATACTATACACTGAAATGTAAGTATATTTATATTCCAATTCATTTATTTTATAATTATGTGGTAAAAATGAGAAAGCAAGCAATTTTTCAGTAACGGTGTGCTGTGACATTTTTGTATTTTTATGAATGATTTTGTAAGCAGGCAGTTTTTAAGTGAGGTGAAACTTGGGGTATGCAAGACAAATGAGACCCCTGAAAGGGGTACAGTAGTCTGAAAAGGTTGACAGCCACTGATTTAGGCGGTATCAAAGATGGTAATAACTATCATTCTGGGGAAAAGAGAAGAAGTTAGCTGAGATGAGATGGCACCGTTGTTCTTGCTGCTGCTGCTGCTGCTAAAGTCCAAACCCGTTTCATCCCAGGTGGAGTCTGGAATTCAGCTACAGCCAGCAGAAGTGGCAATGTCATCTGGGTCCCTCATTCTGGCCCAGTCTGGTCAGGACATCTCTCAGGATCAGGATGAAGACCTCGGGTCCCAGGAAATAATGAGAGTGGCAGCCATGACGGTGAAACTTGCTCTAGTAGCCAACTTTTCTCCCAAATTCTCTTTAAGGATCCACAAAAGAGAATGATGGATGAAAAAGCCCATCCCCTCATTACTTTTTTTACAGCAATTCGGCCTAGTTTCCAACACACTCATTTTGGTTCATTAATTTCTGGTTCCACACTTTTCTTTTTACCAAGCACAATCTTAAAACAGTCCTTGAGTTATATCAGTAGACCTTTCTGTTCTGACTAATTCAATCATCTCCATTTTCGCACATTTTCCCATAAACATTTGTTTTTATAGGTTATTGTGACATCTTATGACCTTTCACATACTTTTTACAACTGAACTCACAATTAGGGTAAATTTGTAGGCCCACCTTATCTTAACACCACCCTCGCTATGTGTTTGTACAGGGCCTAGCACAATGGGGTTCAGATCTTAATTGGGCTCTTAGGCGGTTCTGAAATATAAATAACAAAATGACTTTTGTTAACTATAACATGCAACATTAATGAGAAAGTGAAATGACTTCTCCATCTGTCCAGATATCAGATATTAAGATCAATACCTCAAGCAATACATACATGTCAACTAATAAAGCAGGGAAGATTCTTTTGATCACACTCCCTTCTCCATCTTGCTGCCAGATGATTCATTCTGTGCGAGAACTCTTAGAATATGATTAGGAATAAAGTAATAACAACATCAATGACAACCACTCAACTATGTACAATGGGCTAACTAACCCATAATCAGTAGATATAAAAATTAAACTCTCTCTTTGCTAAGAGGGAGGGTAGAATTGTGGGAGATGCTGCTAGCAAAAAAGAAGTTAATGAGTAAAAAAATTCCCATTCTGCAGCCCTACATCTCCCACAATTCTGATATGCATAGGAAGCAGCAAGCACTGAACCAGAAGCAGGAAGGCCTAAAGTAGAATGAGATAAGGAAAGTCTCCCCCCACATCAGAATTGACTACCAAAATGGCAAGCTAGTTTTGGATCACTGTGTGCAGCACCTTCCTGCTGAAGGATTCCTCTGGAAAGGATATAAAGTCCCCCTTGTAGTATCTAATGAAGGAATTAATAAAGGACCATGTTGCCGCTCTGCAGATCCCTGCAGCAGAAGTGCAGGCTCTTTCTCCCTATGAAGTTGTCAAAGACCCCGTGGGGTATGCCTTCATTCTGTCAGGTGCACTTGTTCCTGACACCTTAAATGCCTCTACAGCACATAATATGATTCATCTGACTAGAGACTGTTTGCAGAACCAGAGCCCTGGGCTCTTCAGAAGAAAGGATATGAACATGACGCCCAATCTTCTCATCAATTTGGTAGTCTGGAAAGAGATCTTTAGTGTTCTATGAACATCCAGATTACGTCACAGCATTTCTGTAGGACGCTGTGGCTTGGGACAGAATGAAGGGAGGATGATCTCCTGTGAGGCATGGAAAGAGGAGTTTATCTTTAACAAGAAGGATTCTGAGATCCTTAATACTACCTTATATCATCATGGAACACACAAAGTTCCTGCATGGATAAAACTTCTATCTCCAACACTTATTCAGCAGATGCGATAGCAACCAAGAAACAGGCTTTTATGGGTAGACAGAAGGGTGTGACCGATGTAAATGGTTCAGGTGTAAGGTTAGGGGTTTTAGCACCAGAACTAGGCCTCATTTAAGAAAGACCAGTCTGACCACAAGTCTAGCCAGTCTGACTGGTCTGGGAAATCTGAGTATTTGAAGATTCTCTGCCAAGAAACCTAAGGACCCTGCATATAAGGTGCGACTTATGTCCAACCCCTAGTGCACTACAAATCTGGACTAGAGTCCTTTGTCCACACTATCCTGAAGAAAGTCCAGAATATCTGGATTTCCGAGGTCCTTGGTGTTTGTTTACTTGACATGACAAGCTAAATTTTGTCCAGATGGCAGAGTAGGCTTTTACTCTACCTCAGACAGACTTCAACATTACAATCCCAATCACTATGGAACATAGCCAGAGCATGATTAAGTGCTTTCCTCTCCATAGCCAAGCTGTCAGTTGTAGACAGTGTGGGTCTAGATGGAGGCTGTGATCTTGGTGAATATGTCTGGCCACACTTGTAGATACAATGGAGGTTCTAATGCCAAGTCAACCGCAGGCCAGCGACTAAGAGTTTTCTTGGTCAGTGTGGAGATCTTTGCTTCCTCTCTCCTCATCTTCTGTATCACCTTTCCTAGAAATGGAAGAAGTAAGACTGTATAAAGCAAGCCCTGTGGCTATCTGTGTGAAAGAGTATCCAATCCTAGGGACCTGGGATCTGCTTTCCTAGTGAAGTACTTTGGCAGCTTTCTGTTCTACCAGGTGGCAAACAGGTCAACTACTCGGAGGAAGTATTTCTGTTAAATCAGGTTGAAGACTTCCCAATTCAGGCACCATTCTGAGTTCCTGACTGCATGTCTACTAAGCCAGTCTGCCTTCTGGTTCAGTTCTCCCTTTGTGTTCATTGCATTTACACAAGAGAATTTCTTCTCTGCCCTTCCTATCATCTCCACTGCTTCTACATGTAGAGTTGAGCTCCAAGTTGCCCCTTGGTTACTGAAATACTCTCCAGTGGTAGCATTGCCCAAGTGAACCAAAATACAGTTGTCCTTAAGATAGCTCTGGAACCTTGTAGACTGAAAAACTGGAGCACTGGGAGGTTGATGTACTGGTTCTTTTCTATGAAACCTCAAATACCTTGAGTCCTAGGTGTGCTTTCCATTAAGGTGGTATCTGTTGTGAGCATCTGTGGATCCCGAAGGCACATCGAAAGACATTCTACTGCCCATCATCTGAGGGAGACCAGTACCTGGCTTGGTATCAGCATCTGATCACACACTTTCCAGTAAATGGTTCTAGAAATTCAGGAGAATCTTCTGTAGACATCTTGCCCCTAGAGTAAGTCCTATACATGAAACCAGAGGAACCAGACGCTGAACACCTTATGTTTCTTACCAACAAAAATATCAGGTTCTGGATTTTTTGGAATGTGTTCCGTGATGAGTAGATTTTTGCCACATAAGTGTATATGTCCACTCAAGTGAGCTGTTCTTGTGGAAGGCACCAGGAAAAAGGCTTAGTCTACACAACAGCATTAGGCCAACATAAAGCAGCTTACGTCGAACTAACTATGTCAACATACACACTACAGCCTTGCCCCTACCAATATAAGTGCCCTCTACACTGACATAATAACTCCACGTCTACAAGAGGCACAGAGCTTCTGTCGGTGGAAGTGTTCCTCGTGAGGATGCACAACACTGAATGAACCACCCCAGTAATTAATGCAGTGGCTGTAAGTCAACCTAACATAGGTCGACTTCAGTTTTTAACGTAGACATACTGTTAGTATCACACAACTGTGCGCTTGAAAAAGTTCCACTGTCCAAATTGTGGCACTCTAGGCTGCTATGCTGGTTAAAGATTTTGAACAAACTGTCATCCATGAAGGGCATATATATCAGAGTTGGCTATGACTAAAACTGCATCTTAATAAAGACCATGGGGGCTGACAAAAGACTAAATGGCAGAATACTGTAGTGGCAGTGGGCCATGCCATACACAAATCTCAATAGGCAGTACTGTAGATACACATCTGCTAGGTCCAATGAAGCAAGAAAGTCCCCTTGGGGCACAAATTCTGCTGTTGAGGCTAGGGTTTCCATTAGGAATTTTATGTTCTTCATCCATTTGTTGAGCCATTGAAGTTCCAGGGACAGCTCTTGACTCTCATCCTGCATATCCATCTGGACAACAAAGAATACGACCTACAACCCTAAGAACATTTCTTCTTACTGTTTCCTTTCCATCGCTCCTATTTCCAAGAGATGCACAATTTCATTTAGCATCAGCTCATGTTTGATGAGGTTGCTTGAGATGGGGGACTGGATAAAGAAGGAATGAGTAGGGTCCTGGGTTCAAGGGAGTAGTCATAACTCACTACCTCTGCCACCCACTTGTCTATGGTTGACAAGAGACCATTCCTTTCAGAACTGAAAAATTCTGCCTCTTAGATTCAGGTCAGTGCTGAGGCACATTCATTCATTGTCATAGTGAGCTCTTACAGATGGTACTACCATCCCTGGTTTTGCTATCCAATTGCAGCTCCAGGCTTTTTCCCAGTGAACCTGCTTTCTTTCCACTTGTGCTTTTGTGAGGATCGACAAAAGGAGTATTTTTGCCTGTTGTCCCTTCTCGAGGCACCATGTGGACAGGAAAGGGACAGTTTTGGTTTGGAAGCTATGTCTGTCATGATCTTATCCAATCTTCCCTCAAACAAGAGACTGTCTATGAATTTAAAAGAGCAAAAGGATTTATTTGGAGTGAGCCACCATCCAAGATGTAGCCAAATGTGTCTCCCAGCTGGGTATTTCTGCATTGGAGTCATGGCTCCTCAGAGGACTGGTGGGGAAACCAGACTACCCATCTGACCCTACCCCCAGCCCTGACAATGTGATGCTAAAGCTGGCTGAGAATAGGAAGGGTATAATTTGTTCCCTGAAGACAAGATCCTGTGAAAGCTGCCTCATATAGGGAACACCACTTTGATTTAGTCCTGTGTTTGTGAGACAGCTCTGCCATATCTGAGTGTGGACAAAGGAATCCATCCAGTGCTGGATCCAGGTGGCTGAGACCACCACATTGCTTTTTACTCAGTCCCTTGGGAGGAGGAAAAGAGTATAGATGGCTCACTACTAACCAACAAATGATTAAAGCTGCAAAGAAATTGCTGGGAATAAAGCACACCACCAGTGAACTGCTACCATGGAGCCAGAAGATCTAGCAGTGAGCTAGAGAAAGGGACATGGCTACCACAGGCTGCACTACAGCTTTGAATTGCCCCCAGAAACTGCAGACAAGAGGGAAATAGCTCATATGTCCCAGAACTGTGGGAGATGCTGGGCTGCAGCAATTATCTCAACTTACTGCTACAGAACTCTGATACCATCAGATCTTGCAAGTTGAACAGTATGAGATTAGATAAGGTCAGTACTTGAATGAGAGTTATCCAAGGAACACCTTAAGTGTTTCAGGAAGCAGTGTTAATACAATAGGGAACATTTCGCCCACAATATAAAAAATAAACCAGTGCCCTATTATGCTGCTGGGGCTGCATATTACCAGCAGCATTGTCTTTTGGAGGCTAGACCCTCAGCATTGTATCACTTGTGGTGATATATAATTGCAAGGTATTGTCAAATGTATATATGCTGTTAATCCTGGTATCTTGGCTAAATTCTAGCTCAGCTGATTTTTCCAGATACTTCTGCCTATATAAATTGCCCCCACAGCATCAAATAGATATTGTATTCTTCATTTCCAATCTCGCAATGCGGTTGTGTACTATTCAACTATTATTACATTTTATGCCAGATATAATTGCATTTCATGATTGCAATCTATATAGCTTGCAAATCAATGAAAAATTGGTGAAGTGCTTTGGGATCTTTCAAGATGAAAGGCACAATATAAATTCAGATACTACCCGAGAGAGAGTGGAGCATAACCAATTGAACCTACTGATTACCTTGCAACAGAAACGTCCTTTTACAAACTGATATATCAAAAGACTACAAGCACTTATGGTCAAAAGAGGGCACTAATTAAGAGCAAATGATTGTAAGCAATAAGAGACCACCATCAATTAAACAATACTATTGGAAGTTCTCTCTGACCTCCCCATTAAGAATCCCCATACATCATGATTCTCAATTTCTTGTTACTGCATAGAGAGGTATCAAGAAGTCCCCCAAATCAGAGCTCAACTCAGATTAATCAAATAAAGCATATACACGTGATAGACCTATTCAATAAAAACATTAATCTCACTGAATCAAAGCCATCTAGTTACTTCTTGCCCTAAAAAATACTTGTGGAGCCTGCCATAGTTATAGTGGGTTCAGCGCAGCCTTGTTCACTTTGCATCCACTATCCACTGAAAAGCACACAGGCATAAAGAGATATTTCACCTGCTCATTATGTTGGCTCATAAAACTTCTCAACGTGATCTTTAAGTTCTTCCTTCTGAACATGTTTATTTTAGCCAAACAAAAATAAATAAGGCCCATAATGAGCCCATGTCTCTCAGGTTTGTGACCCAGTGTCTCTTCATAGTTTTAACAGCCAACTCTTATGTGAAACAGAAACATGTAATCCAAAATACCCAAGGCCAATTTTTTTCCCAGCGCTCTCTGTTAAAGTTCTTACTTGGAAGGTGCCTGGCTGATCACTCAGCTTCTGTTCCAGCTACACCCATGCAAGGTCAAACAGCTAGGCTTGCAAGGATGAGATTTTTATTTTTGGTAAATGTTGATTTCACCATACACGCACAAACTGATGAAAAATATTTCCATCAATAAAACCTGAAATTTACAGATATGCAAAAAAAGAAAAAATGCTGCTTGGGAACTCAGTTTCATTTCAGGATATTTACTTTGTATATTTTGATATGTGACGTTGACAATTTGTGTTTTAATAGTTATAAAGCTTTAAAACTTTTTGAATCTCATCAATTGCTGTTAAACAAATATTGTCTGATCTCCCATATTGTCTACCCTCTATAATTTCCCCCACTATGAAAAGTTAATTTGTAAAAATAGAAAAAAATGCTTAAAAGTAAACAATAGTATTTGTCAACATTACTTTAAAAACAAAAAACAAAAAAAACCCATTGCATTCTGTCAAACCTATCAATGTATTATTAAAGATCTAATAAGCAAATTAACAAGGTCCACCTGTCCAACAAACCCCAGCAGGTCCCGGATGAACCATTTGGTGAAAATAAGAGATCTCAGAGCTTCTCTCCTGAGGCCACCTTAGGGACAGAGGGCTCTCAGTCCAGAATGGCATCTTCATTGAACACCAAACTAGCAGAACACCTCCCGCCACAAATTTACTTCTCCCCAATCAATGATGGAAAAACCCAGAGCTTCAAGTTAAAAGCATCACTGTCCTAAATAGTAGGATGTGTTGTAGTGTAGAATAGTATAGTAGTACCAGTGCTATGCTGGTATCTAGAATGTGGGGCCAAATTATTATTTCCCCAATTCTCTTTGAATCCTCCTTACCTTCAACCAAAACAAACATTCTGTATGTCGAATTCTATTTTCACATTTCTAAAGCAATAATGGCAATTATTTTCATTAATATAAATTAAATCTTGCTTGAAATGTCTGTCCAATAATAAATGTCTGTTATAAAAGTGAAACTCAAATTTGGTTAGACATGGAAATGAAAATCAAAGAAAACTTAATTATCACTAAAAATTAGTATAGTTTCTTACAATTTATTTTCCTTAGGCAAGGGTTTGCATAGTGTTTAATTTCTATGCTAAAATGTCACAGCTGAATCATTATTTTACATTTAATTAGCATTTATCACATTTTTGGCACACTCATAACAGATTGCCTTTGGACTAAAGCCAGAGCAATTTTGTTTCAGAATATTATAGAAGTGTACGGACAGAAGAAAACCTGTACATTTTAAAATGGTACCAAAATTAAGATTCAAGAAAAGCATTTTGTTGCAAGTTTACTTTTCATTTTCATAAAGTGCCCACCTGAAAAAATTAGGGAAAAACTATACAGAAGGCTGCTTTTACATATTGGAAGTAACTACTGGTACAACACAGGATACCCAAACCATTCAATGGCATATTTTCAAACCAACACTCAACGTTCTAGCA
The DNA here is from genome assembly GCA_007922155.1 of Mesoclemmys tuberculata. Taxonomy (NCBI): domain Eukaryota; kingdom Metazoa; phylum Chordata; order Testudines; family Chelidae; genus Mesoclemmys; species Mesoclemmys tuberculata. The sequence goes on along the minus strand of ML675603.1, from coordinate 101,889,933 downwards.
GCTTGACTCCTCTATTAATGAGAGCCACAATTAAAATTTCATGAACTACAAATTCCTATTGCTGCTGCAGGCTGGTGAATCCCTCAACCCCCTTTGTGGACTATCTTCCATTTCTAGTCTACTATATACTACCACATAGCAAGGAAGCCAACAATGGGAAGTAAAAACAAAGGACATGTAGGAAAAGTAGCTCCAAGAGCTGTCCTTGAAGGTCAGAACTGCAAGAGAAACCTCTCCACTAGAAGACAGGTAGATTGCTGGACCCAAGAACTGAAGGCAGAAATTCAGGATGATCCTGACAATAGAGAGACTGTTGGCCATTGAGTACCGATATTCTGTACCCCAGAATTCTGGCTGTGTACAATTCGATTATCCTGATTTTGTCCTTCAGACCATGGATAACGGGACAAATAGCATGCCAATATGCTCTAGCTGATTAAGTGCACTTTTGTTATTGACAAGTGTTGCATGAACTGCTTTGCAGCCTAAGTTCCCCCTACTCTCCTGTGAAAGACCTGTCTGTCATAACTGCTACCCAAAGCACGGGCATGCTGGCAGACCTTATCATCCTGTATAATTCATTTGCGGGAAGCTGACCCTCCAAAGACAAAGAAGGAGAGGGAGAGAGAGAAAGCGCTCAGAATGAAGTGAGCTAAGTTTCATTCCAGAGAACCTTCTGGAAGAAGGGACACAGTGAAAAGACAAGCTCGGAGGAGAATTTTTTAACTTTTATCATTTGTATTTATTTAGCAGGTAAACATTACTAAGCACTGGCCATACTAGTTCCTGACTCAAAATGCACACAATTTAAGGGTCCTAATCTGCAAACACTTTTGCCTCCGAGCAAATTTACTCTTGTAAGTTAGTCCTACTGACTTTGAAGGGACTATTTGTGTAAGTAAAGTTACTCAAATGCATGTTTGTAGGATCAGGCTGCATACTCAATAAGATATGGGGATGGGGAAGTGTGTTTGGTGGGTTTGTTTTTTTTGTTTTTTTAAGAACATAAGAAAGTCCATACTGGGTCAGACCAATGGTCCATCTAGCCCAGTATCCACTCTTCCGACAGTGACCAATGTCAGGTGCTTCAGAGGGAATGAATAGAAAAGGTTATCATCAAGTGAGCCATCAGCAATCCCTGCCTATCCTGGCTAACAGCCATTGATGAACCTATCCTACATGAACTTATCTAGCTCTTTTTTTAACCCCATTATAGTCTTGGTCTTTACAACATCCTCTGGCAAAGAGTTTCACAGACTGACTGTGCAGTGTGTGAAAAAATACTTCCTTTTGTTTGTTTTAAACCTACTGTTTATTAATTTCATTTGGCAACACCTAGTTCTTGTGTTATGAAGAGTAAATAACACTATCTTATTTACTTTCGTCACACTAGTCATGATTTTATAAATCGCTATCATATCCCCCCTTGGTATCTCATTTCCCATCTGAAAAGTCCCAGCTTTATTAATCTCTCTTCATATGGAAGTTTTTCCATACCCCTAATCATTTTTGTTGCCCTTTTCAATATCTTTGAGTTCCAATATATCCTCTTTGAGATGGGGTGACCAGATCTGCACACAGCATTCAAGATGTGGGCATAACATGGATTTATAAATAGGCAATACAATATTTTTGGTCTGATTATCTATCCCTTTCCTAATGATTCCCAACGTTGTTTGCTTTTTTGACTGCTGCTGCACATTGAGTGGATGTTTTCAGAAAACTATTCACAATAACTTCAAGATCTCTTTCTTGGTAACAGCTGGTAACATCTAATTTGAACCCCATCATTTTATATGTATAGTTGGGATTATGTTTTTGCATTCATCAACATTTGTTTTACTTTATTCACACTATTATTTTTATTCATTACACTGTGTACGTTTGTTCACCATTTCCCCAGTTTTTAACTATTAGATATAAGTGAAAGACTTATAATTAGGAAAGAGTTAATACTAATTACTATTTTATTAATTTCCTATCAGTTAAAATCCTCCCATTTTTTTCTTGTCCCTTTCTTTTCTTCACTCCATTCCCAGGCCCCACAACCCAAATATTTCCTCCCCCATTACAAGTGACCCATAGGACCAGTGATGCCCAAACTTTTCCTGTCATGCCACCCCCCCTTACCAGTAATGGAATCTATCTGTGCCCACTTCAATTTCTGCACAGTGGCTCAGCAGAGGAGCTTGAGTTGAAGGCAGAACTGGGGCTAGAGGTGAAGCTGGCCTGGTGAAGGAAAGGGAGTGAGGGCAGAGCTGGGCTGTGGCCGAAGTGGAGGTGTGGCTGGGGCCGGAGCAGGGCTGGGTGACGCTCCCTCCTCAACCCTCGTTTGGGGCTGGCCCCGGGCCCAACTGTGCACACCCCTGAACATTTCTCTGCACCCCCCTAGGGAGATATGCCCTACAGTTTGCCATACATACTCACTGCATTAGACCTTTGAATGCACTTGAATCATGGCAGCTCACCGTTATTCCAATTCCCTTGACCTATTCAGAACATCTAAGAGAAGTTCCCTCACTTTTTCTTTTACTCCACACTCCCTTCCCTCAAAGGAAATTATGTATCCGTAACTCCTTTTTGGAAGTTAGCACGTTATTTCAATCTTAATTATACTGCAGCGTTTTCTCTCTTAGGAGAAATAAAGATATGCACATCTCTCCCCACCCTGACACATATGTGAGCATAGAGACTATACAAATAGGAAGAGAAAACAGTGCACCAAATTCTTCACTGTCCACTAAGTGGAGTCACATCAGAAGAGAATTTAGCCCAATGTATTCATTATATAAATGAAAACTAAAGCTGAAAATGGGATAGCATAAGGGAGGGAGAGAAATTTTATTATAATACAGGATAAGCAACAAAAAGACTCTAGACACTGAACCCATATTTTTTCAATTTATGGTAACATCCTTATCTGATATTGGTAACTAAATGGAGATGGGTAAAAGTCTTCTTAATTCCCAATATACTATGTGAGTTGACTGTGTACCAAGTAGGACTCTGTCCAGTATCATGTTTCTGCAGAGTGAAGAAAATGAGAAATTTTCAGGTGATGGGGCAGGCAATGAAGCTTGCCTTCTAAAGCTAAAGCCAGCATCCCCCGGAGCGCCAAAGCTTACCAGACAGCATACTCTCTTGTCAGGTGCTGCTTCCTCCCTCTGAAGTAAACAGATTTGACAGGGCAATATTAAAAGTGCTCTGAGTTGCTGGAGAAGCTGCTTACATCAAGAGATCTTTATTGTTATGGCTTGGCTAAGCTCACAGAGCCTGATATGAAAAACATTCCTGATTCAATGCCTCCAGAAAAAGGATCCACAGAGCAGAGGTGGGGATTTTTGTGGGGTTTTTTTGTTTTTGAAAGATTAAAGTGGGCACAGGATGAATACAGCCTGCAAGGGAATATTACTTAGAATGGCAATAAAAAGGAAAAATGGTGGGGCTGAATTTATAGATCAATATATTAGACCAGGAAAACAGTGATGTGATTTAGAGTTACAAATGACTGAAAAAAACCCACACACAGTGTAACATACTTCTACATGCTATATTGCAATGTACTTCTAAGGATTTCTAAGGATTTAGAATCACCCTTGCTACTCTCTTTGAGAGTGATTCTTCAATGTCCTCACTATTTTAGGCCTCATACAGTGAACAGTCCAACTATAGTTTCAATAGCCCTCTTTATGATAATAGGATCATTTTTTCTGCTTTTTACTCCCTCAGTAAGTTTAGTTTCGGAACAGCTATCAGATATTACTTTTTAAAGTTTATCAACTTCATCTCCTGGATACTTTTCTTGATCAATGTAAGGATTAGGCTGATTTTATAAAAAACTGTAGTGATAAGACCACTATTAAATTACATTGCATGAAGTACTTTTGTATAAGTGTATCCATTTTCTTCAACACTTTCTGAATTCAGTCTTTTCACACCTTTGGCAGTGGATGGGTTTCCCCAAACTTATGTCCTCTAAATTTACACTCTTTGCTGCATATTCCTTCATAGACTCATAGACTCATAGACTCATAGGTCAGAAGGGACCAATATGATCATCTAGTCTGACCTCCCGCACAAGGCAGGCCACAAAACCCTACCCATACACATTTATAACAACCCCGAACCCATGACTGAGTTATTGAAATCCTCAAAAATGAGATTTGAAGACCTCAAGCTGCAGGGAATCCACCAGCAAGCGACTCATGCCCCATGCTGCAGGGGAAGGCGAAAAACCTCCGTGGCCCCTGCCAATCCGCCCCGGAGGAAAATTCCTTCCCGACCCCAAATATGGCGATCAGCTAAACCCTGAGCATGTGGGCAAGACTCACCAGCCAGCACCCAAAAAGGAATTCTCTGCAGTAACTCAGTTCCCATCCCATCCAGCATTCCCACAGACCATTGAGCAGACTTATCTGCCGATAATCCAAAATCAATTGCTCAAATTAAACTATCCCATCATAACATCCCCTCCATATACTTATCAAGCTTAGTCTTAAAGCCAGATAAGTCATTTGCCCCCACTACTTCCCTCGGAAGGCTATTCCAGAACTTCACTCCCCTAATGGTTAGAAACCTTCGTCTAATTTCTAGTCCAATTTCCTAATATCCAATTTGTACCCATTCGTCCTCGTGCCTATAATAGTACTAAGCTTAAACAATTCCTCTCCCTCCCTAACGTTAATCCCCCTGATATATTTATATAGAGCAAGCATATCCCCCCGGAGCCTTCTTTTGGCCAGGCTAAACAAGCCAAGCTCTTTCAGTCTCCTTTCATAAGGCAGATTTTCCATTCCTCGGATCATCCTAGTAGCCCGTCTCTGAACCTGTTCCAGTTTGAATTCATCCTTCTTAAACATGGGACACCAGAACTGCACACAATATTCCAGGTGGGGTCTCACCAGCGCCGTATATAACGGCACTAACACCTCCTTCTCCTTGCTGGAAATACCTCGTCTGATGCATCCTAAAACCGCATTTGCTTTTTTAACAGCCATATCACATTGGCGGCTCATAGTCATCCTGTTATCAACCAATACCCCAAGGTCCTTCTCCTCCTCCGTCGTTTCCAACTGATGCATCCCCAACGTATATGTAAAATTCTTATTATTAATCCCTAAGTGCATGACCTTGCACTTTTCACTATTATATTTCATCCGATTACTATTGCTCCAGTGTACAAGGTAGTCCAGATCTTCCTGAATAGCATCCCTGTCCTTCTCCGTGTTAGCAATACCCCCCAGCTTCGTATCATCCGCAAATTTTATTAACACATTCTCGCTCTTTGTGTCAAGATCAGTTATAAAAAGGTTAAATAAGGTCGGTCCAAGAACCGATCCTTGAGGGACTCCGCTAGTAACCTCCTTCCAGCCCGACAGTTCACCCTTCAGCACGACACGCTGTAGTCTCCCTTTTAACCAGTTCCTTATCCACCTTACAACTTTCACATTCATCCCCATCTTTTCCAATTTAACTAACAGTTCCCCATGCGGAACCGTGTCAAACGCCTTACTGAAGTCGAGGTAAATTAGATCTACCGCATTGCCCTTGTCTAAGTAATCCGTCACCTTCTCAAAGAAGGAGATCAGGTTGGTTTGGCACGATCTACCTTTAGTAAATCCATGTTGCAATTTGTCCCAATTACCATTAACCTCCATGTCCTTAACTACTTTCTCCCTTAAAATTTTTTCCAAGACCTTACACACGACAGACGTCAAGCTAACAGGCCTATAATTACCCGGATCACTTTTATTACCTTTCTTAAAAATAGGAACTACGTTAGCAATTCTCCAGTCGTACGGCACAACCCCCGAGTTTACAGATTGCTTAAAAATTCTCGCTAACGGGCTCGCAATTTCACGCGCCAGCTCCTTTAATATCCTCGGGTGGAGATTGTCCGGTCCCTCCGATTTTGTCCCATCAAGCTGTTCAAGTTTGGCCTCTACCTCAGATACGGTAATATCCACCACCACATCCAGATTCCCGTTCGTCATCCCTCCATCATCCCTAAACTCCTCACTAGTCTTATTAAAGACCGAGGCAAAGTACTTATTTAGATATTGGGCCATGCCTAGGTTATCCTTAACCTCCGTTCCATCCTCAGCGTATAGCGGCCCCACTTCTTCTTTCTTTGTTTTCTTCTTATTTATGTGACTGTAGAACCTTTTACTATTGATTTTGATTCCCTTCGCAAGGTCCAGTTCTACGCGGCTTTTAGCCTTCCTCACTTTATCCCTACACGTTCTCACCTCACTAAGGTAGCTTCCCTTACTAATCCCGCCTTTCTTCCACTCCCTGTAAGCTTTCTGCTTTTTCCTAATCCCCTCTCTGAGTTGCTTGCTCATCCAGCTTGGCCTGCTACTCCCGCCCATGGTTTTTTTCCCCTTTCTTGGGATGCAGGCTTCCGACAATTTCCGCAGCCGCGACTTAAAGTAATTCCAGGCCTCCTCCGCATTTAAATCCCCAAGTTCCTTCGTCCAATCCACTTCCCTAACTAATTTCTGTAACTCTTTGAAATTAGCCCTTGAGAAGTCGAAAACCCTAATCCCAGATCTACGTTTGTTTATCCTTCCATCTAATTTGAATTGAATCAACTCATGATCACTCGAACCAAGATTGTCCCCTACCTCCATTTCTTCTATGAGGTCCTCACTACTCACCAAAACCAAATCTAAGATGGCATCCCCTCTCGTAGGTACTTCAACTACTTGATGAAGAAATCCATCCGCTATCACATCCTGAAACATCTGACCCCTATTATTCTTGCAAGCACTCGTCCTCCAGTCTATATCCGGGAAGTTGAAATCTCCCATAATCACACATTCCCCCTTAGTGTTTACTTCGTTAAAAACATTAAAGAGGTCTCTATCCATATCCAAGTCAGACCCCGGCGGTCTGTAGCACACCCCAAGCACTATCTCAGGGGAAGCTCTAGTAGCTTTTTTACCCAGTGTGATTTTTACCCAGACAGACTCCGTCTTATCCATTCCATCACTTCTCATTTCATTACAATTCACCTCATCATTGACGTACAAGGCTACTCCACCACCTCTACCTTTCTTCCTGTCTTTTCTAAACAGCACATAACCTTCAATACCCGTACTCCAGTCATGAGTACTATTCCACCAGGTTTCTGTTATCCCTATAATATCCGGTTTCACTTCCTGCACCAGTAGCTCCAGTTCCTCCATCTTGTTTCCTAGGCTCCTCGCATTAGTGTACAGACATTTTAATTTTTGACGTTTGGCGTCAATGACATTCTTTCCCCCGTCACGCACAGACCTTCTACCACCATCATCACCCGTCTGGCTAGTTGCAACTCCGCTTTTCCCCCTTTGGTCAATTCTTCGGTCCACTAGGATATCCCCTCTCACTTTGCTTGCTTCCCTCTCCAGGTTAAGTTCCGGCGTGGAGATCTCCTGAACATCTCCCAACCATCTCCCCCAACATCCTAGTTTAAAGCTCTCCTAATGAGGTCGGCAAACCTCCATCCTAGAAGTCCAGTTCCCTCCCTGCTTAGATGAAGTCCATCCCGAGCGAACAGTCGTCTGTCCGTAAACGCTTCCCAATGACCGTACATCCCAAAGCCCTCCTTATAGCACCACTGCCTGAGCCATCTGTTAATCATCATAATCTTGTCGCTCCTTTGCTGCCCCGCTCTAGGAACCGGCAAAATTCCACTAAAGATTACCTGAGCTTGGATTTCCTTGAGCGTCTTCCCCAGTCTGACATAGTCCTCCTTGATACAGTCCAGGGAGCGACTAGCCGTATCATTCGTTCCCACATGAAGGACAATCAACGGATTCTTTCCCGCTCCCGCTAGGATCCTTTTCAGCCTCAGGTCCACATCCCGTACCTTAGCCCCCGGCAGACAGCACACCCTTCTGTTCTCCTGATCAGCTCTAGTTACGGGCCTATCTATTCTTCTCAGTAAAGAGTCTCCAATCACGTAGACTTGCCTTTTCCCGGCGACAGTGTGACTCTCCGGTCTATCCCCGGCACCAGCTGGCCGCAAGCCCTCTCGATTAGTCTTTGCCCTCGCAATCCTCCTAGGGCTCATACCAGTTGTCGCCTCCATCGACTCCTCCCCTCCTCCCGCAGGACTAGCCGCTCGCCTCTTTTTCCTTGCCCTCTCTCCTACAGCGAGCACCAGCTGTGCTCCATCTTCATTTTCCAATGCACCAAACCTGTTCCTGAGTTCTATTTCTCCTTCGCTGGCCCGTCTTTTCCTCTGCCTGGTTCTCCTAGTCACATGCTTCCACCGTCCAGGTTCCTCACCCAGCAGCTCCTCAGAATTCTTTGGTCCTACTTCCATCTGCTCGTCTGAGCTTATCCCCTGTGGCTCATCATGTCTGTCTTCCATTATCTGCTCAAACTTGCTTCTAAACTCAATCATGGTTTCCACCTGCATCTGCAGTCCTCTTACCTTTTCTTCCAGCAGTTCTATCAGGCGGCACTTCATGCAGACAAAACTCCTTTCAGGTGCCCCCTCCAGGACCATGTACATGCCACAGCTTCCACATCCAGTCATCCTCAGTGTGTCTCTCACTGCTTTCTCTGTCTCACTCATGGCCTTCCAAATCTGTGCCTGGTGGTTCAGGCCTCACACTGCACCGCGGGACACCAACAGGGCCTGGGCTGCTGGGAGGCCTCTGCCCCTTCCCTCCTCTGGAAACTCCCCCTGGAAACTCCCACTGAAACTCCCCTGTTAGCAGTCCTGTTTGCTGGCTCCTGTGCTGCTGCTGCCTGAGTGCCTGGCTCCTTATATAGGACCCCTAATCAGGTAAGCTCCGCCCCCAAC